>JAYXIM010046480.1:0-72545 GCA_037575425.1 Anastrepha fraterculus
TCAAGTGAACGGACGTGTTTATAAATCGCTCTGCGAAATAGCTACCAAATCCCGGTAAAATATCCGCATATTTGATAAATTAACGAGATAGTGACTCTAAATATCAAATATCAAAAGTGCCAAACTAATTCGCTAAGTTGCGCTTTGTGACATTCAACTACCAAAAAACAAAAAAAAAAATAAATAACTAAACTAGTGCATATTTACAAATGAGTGTCCAACGCTCTCCTCCGTGCGAGCGTAGGCGCTCTCACAGTGTAAACAATTTGTTAAGTAATCAACCGCTTGCGGTCCGACCAAATGCCGTACTCTCGCACGCGAATAAGCTTAACAAAGAAAGTGATCAAATCCACACTCCTCCTATAACTGAAAATGTTCTAGCTGCTCTACTAACATCTTCAACAAAGACCACCACTACAGCAACATCCTCCGCAACAACAGCTACTCTTGCTCTCGCAACACTCACAACAAACACCAGCACGACAACGACAGCCTCAGCAATAACAACCACGGTATCATCATCAGCGACTAACGCAAAGTCTATTATGTGCACGACACTAAAAAAAAACAAACACTAAAAACAACCCAACAACTCAAAGAAAATCCAAACACCCAAGCGTTTACGCAGTTCTCCAGAAAAAGCAGAAATAAATGCAAACAAGAAAACAAGGAAATTGTCCTCAAAACAACAACAGCTCACATATTGGCTGAGCAAACCACCGTCAGAGAATAGATTTGATATACTGGACCAAGAGAACGAATTAGAAGAGAATGAAAAAGAAGAGACGCAAACTTTTAATTCAACAACAACAAAGCCCAAATATGTACCAAAGCCACCACCGATCTATGTACAAAAAGTCCAAGTATTAGGCACTCTTATCAAAGCTCTTAATGAATGTATACAAAATAACTATGAACTAAAAGTACTTAAGAACAATGAAATAAAGATACAAACTAAGGAATCAACGCATTATTCAGCAACAATAAAACTACTTAAAGAACGAAATACTCAATACTATACATTCCGACCAAAGGAAGAAAAAGGGTTTAAAGTAATTCTGCGCAATATGCATCATTCTACAGACATAAATGACATTAAATCTGAACTCGCTGATTACGGTCATGATGTAACAAATATTTTCAACATCCTCAAAAGCGACTCAAAACAACCTCTACCTTTATTCTCACTGGAAATTAAAACAAATAGTAACAACAAAGATATATACAATATTACAAATCTATTGCATTGTAAAGTAAAATTCGAGCCCCCACGTCAAATAAGGTCTCTTCCACAATGTCTCAACTGCCAAAAATATGGGCATACTAGAAACTATTGCACAAAAAATCCAATCTGTGTTAAGTGTGCAGGCCCGCATAAAACTGCGAACTGTTCAATCGATAAAAGCAGTAACAATATTAAATGCGCACTCTGTGGCGAAAAACACACAGCCAATTATAAAGGATGTATGGTATACAAATCACTGAGGGTGCAACGTTTTCCAGCTTTACGCAAAAAGGAACTCCAGACTCCGATACTGAACCCGCCGCAACAAGAAAACACAGTCGAACCCGCTAGAATCGGGTTATCAACCTATGCGCAAGTAGCAGCACAAGCTACAAATATTAACACAGGTATGCCTAACCCTCAAAATGATGATATTCAAGAACTTAAAAAAATGATGAGCCAGCTCATCAATCAAATGACTAACATGATGAATATAATCACACTACTGGTCACCAAATTCGATGGACAAGCAAAGTAAAATGACAATAGCCTTATGGAATGCAAACGGACTAAATCAACATATTCTTGAAACTAAAACTTTTATAGACCAATACAACATTGACATACTATTGGTGTCAGAAACTCATTTTAATGACAAAAGCTACGTTAGTATTCCCGGCTACAAAATAATATGCACCAACCACCCTGACAACAGAGCACACGGCGGAACAGCTATTATACTGAGACAAAATATTATATTTAACAAAATGGAAGAATATCAAATGGACCATCTGCAAGCAACGACGATACAAATAAATGACACTCTAGGCCAGCTTACCATATCAGCTGCTTACTGCCCTCCGAAACACAACAACAAAACAACACAATACGCTAACTACCTTGAAACACTTGGAAGTAGATTTATTGCCGGAGGAGATTATAACGCAAAAAATATGATGTGGGGTTCAAGATTAACAAACACGAAAGGAAAAGCATTACTTGACGCCATCAGAGCGCGTAATTGTAATTATATAAGTACCGGAGAACCCACTTATTGGCCCTCTGACATTAAGAAAGTACCCGACTTACTTGACTTTTTTATCATGAAATCAATTAATCCAAACGTACTGACAATTGAATCTTGTCTTGAGCTCTCTTCTGATCACTCGCCAATTATACTAAGAACCCAACAGCCACCGCAACAATACTTAAATCCACCACTTTACAATCATCGTACAGACTGGAATGCGTTTACTGAGCTTTTGGAATCATATTTAGACACAAAAGTATCTTTGAAAACAGGCGACGAAATTGAGACAGCTATAGCTTTTTTTAACGACAAAACTATTAAGGCAGTTAGTAAATCTACACCCTCTCCACCAACTAAAGTAAAACATGACTACATTCCTGATACGATAAAAAAGAAACTAAAACAAAAGAGAAAGCTAAGGAAGAAATGGCAGACAACAAGATTTCCAGACGACAAGAAAAAGCTAAACAAATTGGGAAAAGATATAAGAGACCTACTTCAAAAGGAAAAAGACAAACAACTTAGCAATTATCTCAAAAATATTGACGCAACAAAATCCTCAAACTACACACTTTGGAAGGCGACGAAAAAAGTGGTGGGCGCCACGATACATTTACCACCAATAAAAACACCTAAAGAGAAATGGGCCCGAACCTCTTCAGAAAAAGCAACGGTCTTAGCTCAACATTTTAAAAATACTTTTGAAAATAATAATAACGACATAAATCTTACATATGCAGCAAACGAGAATAAGCAGCAAATTAAAAAAATCACACTTACGGAGATAAAACAATTAATAAAAACTCTAAAGAACAATAAATCGCCTGGATACGATCAAATTTCGGGAACAATTATGAAGCATATGCCTGACAAGGCAATAATTTATCTAAGAAATATTTTCAACGCTGCTATAAGACTCAAATATTTCCCTAGTACCTGGAAAGTAGCTGAAATTATAGCGATCCCGAAACCTAACAAAAACGCTACACTAGCGACATCATATCGGCCAATCAGCCTACTACCGACAATATCAAAAATTTTCGAGAAAATATTATTTGACCAGATAAATCCTATTATAACAAGCATGAATCTGATACCCCAACACCAATTTGGATTTAGGAAAAACCATTCAACAATCCAACAGATTCATAGAGTAGTTCACAAAATTAATGACGACCTGAATAAAAAAAGAGTGTGCATGTCCATATACCTCGACGTAGCTAAAGCTTTTGACAAAGTGTGGCACCCTGGGTTACTCCATAAATTAAAATCACAACTACCTAATGACTTTTACCTTATGCTTAAGAGTTACATCCAAGGCAGGAAATTCTATGTTAAATATAACGACGCATGTTCAGACATTCAACCTATGAACGCAGGCATTCCCCAAGGCAGTGTCTTAGGACCAACATTGTATCTATTGTACACGGCTGATCTACCGGAACCGAAGTCAGAAAACAGCATGATTGCAACATTTGCAGATGACACAGTTCTCATGGTATCTCATAAAGATACAAAAGTCGCAAAACAAAATTTACAAAACGAATTAAATGTGACATTAAACTGGTTCAAAAAATGGAACATCGAAATTAACGCTGACAAAACAATACAAGTGAATTACACAAACCGAAGGACAACCATTGAACCAGTTAGCGTTGGTAATTCTGACGTGAATATTGACACCAAAGCGAAATACCTGGGTATTACGATCGACTCGAAATTAAACTGGCAGGAGCATATAAAGAAAAAGCGAAATGAAGTTAAAAATCGTTTTAAGAAATTGTACTGGCTACTTGGACCTCAGTCCAATCTATCATTGCAAAATAAAGTACTAATTTATCGAACGATAATTGCTCCAATCTGGAAATATGGAATTGAGATCTGGGGCACTGCTGCAAAAAGTAATCTAAGTATACTTCAACGAGTCCAGTCTAAAATACTTAGGACCTTAACTAAGGCACCTTGGTACATACCTAACGCAGATATTCATCGCGACCTTGACATCGATACTATTGATGAAACAATACAAAGCGCTAGCAGAAGACACATAAATAGATTATTAACGCACACAAATCCTATGATGAGAAGACTACCAAATAAAGAAAAATCTACCCAAAGTCGGCTTAACCGTCAAACACCAACAGATCTTGCAAAATCCATGTAATCAATTGTCAACTAATCGTATATGTCATTGTTAACCACTTGCTTTTTAAATAATATGTATAGATTTCTTCTAAATGAGCTTGGGGGCATTGGCCCTTCAATATCACTCTCATTCCATCTTTTTGTAAATCAAATTACTTATTGTCTAACGACAGGTGTAATATTTTATGGAAGAAAAAAAAAAAAAAAAAAAAAAAAAAATTTTTCAGTCCCATATGGAAGTGGGAGAAGATGCCAGAAGGCTGAATGCAAGCAACTTTAGGAAAAGTGCCCAAGAAAGGTATTTCTAAGCCATAAGCTTACTGTACACAACACCAAAAGTCTTGTGATAAGTAATTTTAAATTGGTGATAAAATTGATAAAACCCTTCGCGAAGAAAGAGTCAGCTTTACACCGAACAGATTATGAATTGATCATATCGTCATATTGCGCATTATAGCGGAGCAAGTTAACGAGTTAGAAGAGCCGCTGCATATACATATATCGAAAAGGTATTTGAGCGCTGGCGTGAGAACAATATTTTGGAAGCTTTACCTCGGTAAGACATACCAGACAAAATATGTCGACTAATTAAAGCAGAATATGCAGGACTTCAGTGCAGAGGTTTGTACTAGTTCGGAAGGACTGCTTTGTTTCGCCTCTCCGGTTTCTCATCGTTATTGATGGGGCACGTGCGCAGCAATATACGAGAAGCCTGAAAGAGGTATTTTATGGTATCCAATATGCATGCAACACCTATGCGGAGCACATAGTGCTTCTTTCAGCTAAAAACCCCATATGCAATCAAAACTGGACACTCTCACACCTGCGTAGCACTGGCCTTATAATAAATGTTGATAAAACTAGAGATGAATGTCTACATTTCCTCTGCATCGTTCAAGCCAATTGAAGAGATGGACGAGTTTCTGATAGCAACTCTTTTTTATTATTAGTATTTTCGTTGCAACTAGTATAACATTACATATATATACTAACGAGCAATTTTTGTGGAGTTTTGTTACAACAAATAAATTAAGTTAATGCTCAGCAAAATACAATTCATACTTTTAACTGATTTTTATTTATTTATTAGTTTAAATCTAGAGGTTTTTTACGTTTGAGCCTTCGTTTCCATTTTGTATTATCGTTAAGAATCAAGGCTTCATTGCAACTGATAGCAACTGATAGAGGAGCAAAGAAGGCTATCGGCGCAAGAATATGGAAAACAAAGAGTGCATTCGCAGGCTCAAATGTATTTGGTATTCGAAACAATTGAGTATAAAAACTAATTTACCATTGTTCAACTCCAATGGCAAATATGTGCTGCTCTACGGTATGAAACATGGTTGGCGTCGAACAAACTGCAGGCCGCAGGGTCCATATCAGAAAGGCCTGTGTACAACCTTGCAAATCTGGTGAGCCGAAAAATAAAACCAACCTCCGAAAACCCGAATATTCTCTTAATAGGATGGCACTAGAGTCGAATCCTCAATGTTAACGCAGACGAGGAAGACCCAAAGGTTCTTGGCACTAAAGGTTATTCGTACGAACATGGGAGCAACTGAAGACTTTAGTGAGAAATCGGCAACGATGGGCATATTTGTAGCATTGTAGCACAATGCGCCCTCGATACGGTGTAAAAGCAAGAAAAAAAAATAAGGTTTTAGAAGAAGGGCGTTCCCAGCATTTTTTTAAAAGATATTTTAATGGGTAGGCAACACATGGGCTGAAAAGTCTCGGGCCTATCAAAAAAAGCATTTTTTTTGTTCAAAATTAGATTTATTCATCAATTTAATTTCCATCAAGGACAACACAATCATTCCAGCGCCGCTTTACCATTTCAATACCACTTTTGTAAAACTATTTATCTCTTGTCTCGAAATAGGCCTCAGTTTCAGCGATAACCTCTTCATTCGAACGAAATTTCTTACCGGCGAGTATTTTTTTAGGTATGCGGAGGGACAGCAGTCGCTGGGAGCCAAGTCTGGTGTATACGGTGGATGTGGGAGCAATTCGAAGTTCAATTCATGTAATTTTACCAATTTAGCCAAATTTTTGTCTTTGCCATAAGCGGGCGTTTCTTTGCAATTTCGGCCTTCAAACGCTCCAATAACGCTATATAATATTTACTGTTGATAATGTTTCCCTATTCAAGATAGTCGATGAATATTACACCACGCACAGCCTAAAATACCGAGGCCATAACCGAGGCCACCTACTACAGCACTCGTCTAATTATGATTTGCAAATTTGAGAAATAGAATAGGAATCACGGTTCCCTCAAATAAAACATTTTTTATAACGTGACTATGATTAATAAAACATAAATATAATGATTTTAAAATTGGATATATAACTCTTATATGTTTCCGCCCCTCTAATATTTCTTTTAGAGCTTGAAACGTTCGTATAAATTTCGATTCCCGGTTGCTTGGCAAGTGTTTTCATACAGAAATTCTAATTTCTCAGGTCAAACAATATTTTATATATTTTTTGGTTCATGTCCAAAATAGGTTCCAAAGCAAGAATTCGTAAATAATTATTTTGAATAAATTCATGCACACGAAATCTATGCTAAATTATTATACTTAACTAATTCGGTGCAGTTTTGGGGCTAACCAAATTTATAAATCCTTTAATGTCAACCTGATGCCCGATTTGTACGCATTATCAAAATGGCAGATTAGAAAACTCATTTCCCCTATTGCGAGCGCCATTACGAAAAAAATCATAGTAAAAGAAAGTTATCTTCATAGCCAAATGTATGGCTATATATGTATGTAAGTAGGTGTGTGTGTATGGTTAATTATATGCCCTTATTGAAAAAATCGCCTCATTGTAGTTCAGCTGATGACTGACTGGATGAATAACTAAGCGTCTAAGCGGTTTAAAGTGACTTTTATACGCGTGAGTGGATGTGCGTTGGTAGAAAAAGAGGATTTCACCTTTTAGAACAAAGCAAATTAAAGGATTGTAAAGTAATTTATGACCCGAACGCCTGACTTATGAGCATAATCACTTTGACAGGGGTAGAAAGTGAAACACAATACGAAGCTGAGGCGGAGACTCAGAACAGGCACACCGATAAAATGGTCTAACAAATATACACACACACAAATGAACTATTTGTTTCAAATTCAGACATATGTAATTGTTTATTGGTCGTGAAAGGGTGTAAGACACCTAAGCGTTATCGCTGATATGAAACAATGTAAGAAAGGTGTTTGGAGAGGTCCGTTTGGAAAATGACTAACTTCGAACAATAAATAGTTAGCTTGGCCTCGCTTTTTCGAATATGTAAATAAGTAGTGTATGTAAATAGTAATACTACAGTCTTTAAATAAATAGTAAAAATGTAGTTAAAGTTGCTTTTTTTGTTTATTTCAGGCCGTCTCGCCACATTCTTCATTCGAGTACTTCTGTGTTGTTGCAATCATTCAGCAGTGTACTACAACTAGTCGCCATTTGTCTTGCGTCTTTACAGCGAGCGATTGCTAGTTAGTGTGCGTATGTGAGCTTAGAGTTACATGTGTATGCCGCCCTGTCCGTCGGTCTGTCGCCTTTTACTGCATCAAAAAATCTGCTACAAACTGTGAAAATAAATCAGCACAGTCAAGTAAAATCATGTCGCCCCTCCGCATCGTTGCACATATGTGTGTATGTATACTTACGGATGGACAGAACTTTATGTGCAGAGTACAGTGTCCGCCACGAACGGATTGCATTACAATACGAGTATCTGCAACGCTCAGCAACTATTCCGCTCTTCGGATTCTTTCTTCAATGGCGTTTGCGTTTTTTATTATTTTGTTCATGCTTTGCTTTTTCTTTTATATTTTGGCATCCTTAGCCGGAGATTTATGACACTTCAGTTGGCAGCATTAACCAATCTTATCGAGGAATTGGCATCACTTCCTTGCGAAAATAAGCGAACAGAATTTCTTTGCCGCAACTTGCAACGACGTCTCGGCGGCTCCTTATGTTCGCTCCAATTATGTATGTCGACCATCACTGCACAACACGAATGCATGCTAACATATGCACACACATACAAACACATACCTAGCTAATAAGCGATAAAGTGGAAAAGCCGGTGCCGGTTTGATGGACGGGCGTTCGAAACCTCAAACATCGGTCAATTTGAACCGGTATGAAATTTTCAGCATTCATGGCCAATAGCGGCGTAATGAACTGTTCTGCTTTGTGTAATGTTTCCGTTTTCAAATTGCAAAATGCTAACTGCACTACACGTATTACGGAATATTGCCGAAAATATGTACGTGTACGGATATTACCAGCTGCAGCTGAAACTGCGCAAAACAATTGGCAGTGGTAATAATCTACAAAAATGTTGCTTACGCTACACTACATATGTACATACATATTCATGTATATACATAGTTTGGCTTCCATTGAAAATCCCTTTTATTTTCAGGAGTACGCTTTGATTTCCAAAAACAAATTTCCTCGCCAGTTATGTAGCAGGTGAGCTGTGTTGCGTCACGTAGAGAGGTACCTGCGGCATTTAGATGTGCGTAAATTCCAAGGTGAAAGGAAAAGTGATTGTTGTTATCATATGCTATGGCAGTCTATTAGGTGCAACAATAGGTGGTACAGCAGAATATTAACTCAAGGTTAGGCGAACAATGCACAGCGACAATTTATATTCGTAAGCGAAAGTAAAGTGGCTCGCCCAACAGATAATAGTTATGACCGACATTAACCGCCTGTGGTCGAGTGAAATATTTCCGTGAGCCTTTTTTACATAATAATTGTCGCAAAAGTGAATTTAATCTTGCTTTAGCACACTCATCTGCATATGTAAGGGAACAGAAAATGCACAAAGTTACAAAATAAATTTCTCCTAAAGGCGGGCAGCTGTTTAAGAAATGAAAACAGCGAAGAAATACAAAAATTGTAATAATTTTAAGCAAAATTGCTAACCATGACTACTAAGTTATAATTTTATATACAGCCGTTGAACAATACTTAAGAACGGTATCCAGTTCTCTCCATTTGAGGCATTTTTCAATAAAATCACTTAAATGTTTTGCATATTAAGTTTATTTTATAAATTCAAAATGTTTTCGATCTGTATCAATCTTTCTATTCAATATAACACATGGGCTGAAAAGTCTCGGGCCTAATACATAGATGGCACTAGTTTTATTGGATTCACTTCTTTTTAGTTAGTAGTAACCTTATGAAGACAGCTGCTAAAATTGCATTATATTCTATTCATTAGTTCGTGAGTTATTGTGCTTAGAGTTACTTTCCTAACAATGGATCAAAAAGAATTTCGTGTTTTAATTCCACACTGCTTTTTGACGAGGAAAAATACCGTTCAAGCGAAGCAATGACTTCAAAAGTGCTACGGAGACTCCGCTCCATTAGAAACAACAGTAAAACGATGGTTTGTTGACTTCATACGTGGTCGTAGAGGCACCGTGATGCACAACGCAGCGGACCTCCAAATGAGGCGGTAACACCAGAAAACGTCAAAAAATCCTCAAAATCGTCGATAAGTGAAGTTGCGTGAGCTAGTTGACATCGTAAAAGAACTGTTGGCTTTATATTGCATAAGCATTTGGTTATTAAAAAGCGCTGTTCGAGGTGAGTGCCGCGTTTGCTCACTGTTTTGTTTCATCCAGACAACTCAATCAAAACAATGGCAGAACTACATGAATTGAACTTCGAATTGCTTCCACATCCTCTGTATTGACCAAATTTGGCTAAAACAAATGAAAGAGGTTGTCGCTGAAATTGATCTCTATTTTGAGGCAATGAATAAATCGTTCTACAAAAGTGGAATTGAAATTTTAGAGCAGCACTGGATTGATTTCTTTGTGTTTTGAACAAAAAAAAACGTGTTTTCTGTTTCCTTTGTTAGCCACAGGACTTCTAAGCACAAGGCTGTTAGGGCAAACAACATTTTTTTCATGCACAAAAGTTAATACGATTCCGAAAATCCTTCGAGAAAGTAATTAAAAAAGAAGCAAAATAATAGTCAAACATAAAAAGGCAGCCAAAATGGAAAAGTAAGCCTTAATATATGTTGCGCCTACACCTGTTTTGGGTGTTTGGCCGAGCTCCCCTTCCTATCTGTGGTGTGCATCTTGATGTTGTTCGTTAATAATTTGTTGAAAATCCGTTTTGCTTTATTATTGCGGCTCAGTGCCTCTACGTGGACATTATTAAACCTCTACACCGTTTAGCAGGAGTAGATTCCCGTGCTGGCTTGGCCTTGTCAAGTAAGTGATCCAATTTTGTGATATTCTGCGTACTGCGTGTATTTATTCCGTCGTTTCAAAGATGTTCTATTGGTTTTAAGTCTGTAATCGAAATACCCAATCCAAAACAGTGATCAAATTGTGCTTCGGATCATTGTCTTGTTGAAATTTCCAAATCCCCGTAAATTATCTAGCGCATTATGAAATATCTGAACGTACTTGAGCGCATCCATACTACCTTCAATACGATGAGTTGGGTCGATACCGTTCCACCATAATTGAGCTTCCCGACTTCTTTATGATTGGTAAGACGAACTTGGGATCGAATTCTGTACGTTTTGGTCGCCGCACATACTTCCTACCATCTGAACCAACTGTATTTATTGTCATTTCATCGTTGACTTAAATATAACGCCACTAATTTTGAGTCCAGGATATTGTTATGTGACCATAGGTGATTTCTGGTAGGCTTGCTTGTGGTGATGGTCTGTCACTGCGCCGTGTGCACTCGCTTGTGTCCCGGAGCTTCAGTATGTGGGTTCGGAAACGCAGCAGCAGAGCCAAGCTACCATCATAACTATCGCCACACTAGATAAACTAAATAAATTGCACACGGAGAAAATTAAGAACTGCCAACATACGTAACTTCCACCTACAGTCCTAAAAGGCCTAGGAATCCTTAAGCCTGGCAGCGCATATGTATGTCGTGCGGCTGCTCTATACCCACCCTACCTTGGCTTTGTAGATGTAAATAAAGCCCCATTAGATCATCTACACTTCCTCCGAAATCAGACCAAAATTACAAACAAATCTAGTAAATCATTTTCATTCCAATATTTATTAACAAATGATCAAAAATAAGTATATTTTAAACAATGGCGTACTAACATTATTTTGGGGGTGTACATTAACTTACTAAAACTGCCCTACCTCAACATTTTCTTTAATATATGTATGTGGTCATTAACCCGAAAAAAAAATATATTAAATAATATTCAAAGTATGTATATAAGGAGACAAAAGGAACGAAATGGAATAATCGAAAATATCAAAGTATGTATACGTACGTATGGATGTACATTATTCTTTATAAATAAGTTCTCTCAAACAAAAAAAAACTGTTATTGCAAATTGCTGCATACTATACTTCCATACATACGTCTACATGAATTTAAATGAGCGGGAGAGTGAATATCAGCATAAAATAAGGAATATAAAGAATTAGCAATTGCACTTACATTTTGGTGTCGACATAGCAGTCCAACGATGCGTAGAAGGCCTCCTCGCTGTGTGGTTGTTGCTAGATTTTGTGTGCTTTAATTTATATTAGGGTGTTCCTTTATTATGAGAAATTCACTTATTGAAAATTCTTTTTTTTCTTTTTCTTTTAATCCGATTTCTGTTCCATTTAAAGGAAAAACATTATATTTACAAAATATTTATAAAGTTGTAAAGAAAATTATAAAAGCAAAAAAAACTATGTTGAGGGAGGTTAATAATGTTAGCATATTTATATATATGCACACGAAAAAAAATTAAGTAACAAAAATTATTTAACTATCATGATTGGAAAGTTTTTTTTCACAAACTTCATAAAAATTTAATAACTATTCACTAGTTTCGATTTTAATTTAATTCAAAAGCATTTCGTTTTTTTTTCTTTCTTTGTTTTTTTTTTTTTTCTTAACTGTGGCTTTTAACAGTTAACAACTGTTAATCATTGTATGTATATATATATACATATATAATATATATAAAGCGTTTGAAGAACCGCAAGAAGAACCGCAAGAAGAACCGCTCGAACAACCGCAAAAAAAAAGAAGAACCGCAAAAAAATTAGCTTAAACCCATTTTTTCACAAAGCACTGGTTTTTGGAAAAAAAAACTTTTGGGAAATTTGGAAAACTTTGAAAACTTGTATACAGCTGTGGTACGTATGAGAGTACGCCTAGATGTGGATGAATCCGATGTGGCAGTGAATATTGACGGCCGCTAGCCTTGAAGAAATTCTGCAAGGTGAAAGTATATACGCATATACATACTTGTATTAAAATTTACTTAAAATGTGTCAACGAAAAAATGTCGGTGGAAAAGAGCCTTACCAAAAATTATGATCCCTCCAAAAATTATGATAGCTCCAATTTATTCTTGTTTTTGTCTTTGCGTCTGCTAGTTTCTCCCCTTTTTGTTTTTATATATTACGTGTGCACGCCTTGATGGATTTGTAGTGAATAAAACTATGTCGGCTGGGCTTAAACTCAACAGCCAAAAAGGGAAACTTTCACTACTTTCGTTAAGGTAATCATGATCGGGTGGGACATTTTCTCGCTGTGTTTAATTTGTATATAGAAGACATACCTGTGTTTCGTTTGTGAGTATGAACATAAGGGTGATGGAAATTAGAAGAAATTAAGAAAATGTGCACATGTACCACGGTACAATATGTGCTCTCGAAACAAATCAGTTCGGCGTCGTCTTTGCGCTGCTATTGTCAATGGCTTCTTCCGTGCCAGTCGACCGTGAAATCCTGCTTGTACCAATCGAAATGCAATAGTTCTTTTCGTTATTTACAAAATTTCGCGATGGCTGTCAGCAGCACTCTTCTTGGGCTCCTGTTTTAGCAATCTAACTATTATTCTATCAATCTGGCTAGTAGTTTTTCAGGGTTTCTTTTTTCTGGGAACGTTTTCTGTTGTTTTATACTCAGAAAAATATTTCAAAGCATTAAAGCCATCGTTTTCAAAACGCTTAATTGTGTTGAAATAGCATTGTTGGCAACTCGCTTAAACTTTCCCCATCCATCACGACGTCTATCCGTAAGAAAATACGTTCGGTACTTTTATAATTCCGCACTGTTAGTTTTTGTAATATGTATATTAAAAATTAGATAACAACGTCCTTTAAAAAACTTAACTCCTATTTACATTTACTAACCTTACGCTTAAGTAATTTTGGCCGAGTTTAATAAGTGCTTGGAAATACCCAGTGAAGCCAATTCCTTCTCCACTTGATCTTTCCAACGCAGATGAGGCCTTCGTCTTCAAAAGACGCCAGCACCAACTGGTACCGCATCGAACACTTTCAGAGCTAGATGATTTGTATCCATTCGAACGACATAACTTAGCCAGCGGAGCCGCTGGATCTTTATTCGCTGCGCTATGTGTATGTCGTCGTAAAGCTCATGCACCTCATCGTTCCATTACCTACGATATTCGCTGTTGCCAACGTGCAAAGGTTCAAAAATTGTCCGTAGATCTTTCTCTCGAGCACTTTGAGGGCCACCTCAATGGTTATTGTCATGATCCAAGTTTCACCGTTATACAATAAGTTGGACGGGCATATTAGTTGGCAGCACCATCCCGAATAAAACCATACTGGCCACCAGCACATTGTGCATGTAAATAGTATGTGCAGATTATTTTTTAAACAATTTTGGTGCTTAATACTTTGTGGACAAAGAAACCTCGTTTAATACGTAACACTTATATAGTATGTGGATAGAATCAGGAGATTCGGAGTTCTGCAAAATTTTCTTAACGTTAAACTTTCTTCAAGGAAAAATTCCTGGTGATAAAAGGACATACATTTTTATAGATATGGCTCTGGCAGTTTTATAAATGTTACTTCCAAAAACGTAGAATCAAAAATTGGAAAATTTTGCACACTTGTCTATAGGTTAGGTTAGGTTAGCCTGGTTGGCAATAAGCCACGCATAGACCTTTTGGTCCCTAGCGATACCAGATGTAGACCGACCTCTATGAATTCTGAAAGTAGACATCATGTAGGATGTCAGCGCTTTTGGCGAATCTAAGCAGAGCTGGGAGATCGGCTTTTGAGACGTCCTCCAGACCCTCAAACAATGGGGCTCCCAGGCATTTGAAACGCGTTTTTAATAATGCCGGACAGACACACAGAATGTGTTCTAAAGTTTCCTTAACCTCCTCTCTGCTTTTCCTGCATTTGTCCGTGTTAGCAATACCTATCTTGTACGCATTTGCAGCCAATAGATTATGACCTGTTAGCATACCTATAATAGTTCTGCAGTCATTTCGCGAGAACGTAAGTACGAATTGAGTCAGTTTATTGTCGATAGTTTGTCGGTTTTGGTATGTCGTTATCTTATTCAAAAGGTAGTCTAACAGCACTTTTTGCTATCTCATCTACTATTTCGTTTCCCATAATGCCTTTGTGACCAGGTACCCAATAGATATGCAGCATACTGTTTGCGGCTAGCCTTTCTATGGCCTCCCTGCTCCGTCGAACATTTTTGGACTTAATACAATATGAGCTTATTGCTTTAATTGCTGCTTGACTGTCCACGTATATATTAATTGTTGAGTTCTTTCTTGCTCTTGGGTAGGCTAGCTCCGCGGCTTTCCCCACAGCAAAAACTTCCGCTTGGGAAATACTGCTGTGGTCTGGCAGCTTGATAGGCTGCCTTATCCCTAGTTTTGAGCAATGCACGCTCCCACTCCGTTAAAGTTTTAGAGCCGTCTGTATAGATGTGAAAAGTTCTATGGCCAGGCTTCAAGCCTTTGTGCCATCCCTCCTCTTCAATTGTAGTGCGAAACCTTCTCTTCCAACTAAAGTACGGAGGCATGTAGTCTGTGCAACCTGAGCTCCACTTTCCTATTGAGCTATGAGCGAAGGTTCTCCAGGTGAATACTCCAGCTGCCACCTACCTCCTCGCCGGATTTCGCTGCCAGGTTTTCCGCCATAAGGTCAATAGGTGGCTTGCTGAGTATCATTTCCAACGCCGCCGTTGGAGTGGTTTTCATCGCTCCTGTTATGCACAGAGCAGTAAGTCGTTGAATCCTTTCTAGTGGCATTAAGTATGTCAGTTTTCTTATCCCAGTCCACCATACTAGGGCCCCATATAGCAATATCGGTCTAACTACTGCCGTGTAGCACCAATGCATTCTTTTACATGCGTACAACGCATTACTGGCCTTTTCCACCCTCTCCTCAACATTGTGCTTCCACAGCAATTTGCTGCCCAGTATTACTCCGAGGTACCTTGCATGATCTTTGAGAAGTAGTTCGTTGTTGCCTGGCTTCGGGAGGTTCCACGCCGGGACCTTCTACTTCCTTGGAAAAAGTACCATGACCGTTTTTTCCGCGTTTATCCTTAGCCCTGCGCGAGATGTCTATTGGTGTATCGTTTTAAGCGTGTTGTTCATCACATTACTGATGGTGTCCAGGTACTTTCCCGTAACTATTATAGCTATGTCATCTGCATATGCCACTAGTTTTGGCGCCCCTCCGTCAAGTTTCTTGAGCAGTTCGTTTGCTACAAGTAACCATAGTAGCGGCGATAGTATTCCACCTTGCGGAGTACCTTTGCATGCATATTTGGTGACGCTCGCATCGTTCCACTCCGCTCTTATATTTCTGCTAGCTAATAGCTGCCTTATCCATAGATAAACCGCGGGTTGCACTTTGAGTGACTCTATGCTATTTAAAATGCATCTTTCGTCACGTTGTTAAAGGCCCCTGATATATCTAGAAATACTCCTAGAGCATACTCCTTATATTCTAACGCTTTTTCTATGTTTAGTACAAGTGAGTGAGTGAATATAACCTGAAAGCTTATGTATCTGTGATCAGAGAATGAAAGCTTACTCAGCACTTCCCATTCCTGTACCATAACATGCTTACTTGTGTAGAGTGTTAAATCAAGTACATTCTTCGAGGTTGGTCCAACGCATGTTGATTCTTCACCTCTATTAACTATTTCTAGGCTCGGTGATTCATGTCTGCACTACTCCAGACCGTGTGATGTGCGTTAGCGTCAGTTCCTACCACCAGAGCGTGCTTCTTTCTGGCAGCTGTTTCTACCAGATTTCGCAGTTCTATCTGTGGTGCTTCTTCCTCATGTGGCATATAGCAAGACCCAAGGAGTAACGTCTCATCCTTGCAGACCCCAGCGCCACCACTGTCAGATCGCCTGAAAAGAGATTATGATCAATATAAGAACATATACTTTTTTTAACCATTATCGCTGTTCTTACTTTATTCTTTGCAATAGGGATGTAAGTGTTGTAGTTATGTGACTTTAGACCGGGTACTATGTTGCCCGATGCTATCTATGGTTCCTGGACTAGCGCCAGATCGTAGCCGACTCATTCTATGTTGAGCAGGAGATCGGCTGAGGCGTTCTTACTCTTGTGGAGGTTTATTTGAAGGACCTTCAGCATCTGGCCTCAGAGCTTCTCGGGGTTGGATACTTCCTCCAGCTCCCCCTTCT
Source organism: Anastrepha fraterculus (assembly GCA_037575425.1). Lineage (NCBI taxonomy): Eukaryota > Metazoa > Arthropoda > Insecta > Diptera > Tephritidae > Anastrepha > Anastrepha fraterculus. The sequence goes on from JAYXIM010046480.1 coordinate 16,875, forward strand.
CCACTTCCTGTATATTGAGGGAGGCTTCCAAGATCTCTTCTACACCAAGATCCTTTTCCACCTCCGCCGCAGCGAGCGTGTTGTGGTTGTTATCTGCCGGGTAGCGCTTTTTGAGGCGAAGGTGTACGCTACCAACTCCCCAAGCCATTCTCCCGAATCGTGCGTATAGCAGGTGCTCTGCGGGCTTATTGATCTGGATAATATAGTCTTGGCCTCCATCAGCAGTTGCTAGTTTTACCACGCTCATCACTTTCCAGACGTCACCACAATCAGATGTTTCTTGGCGATTTCACTGGCTGCTGCCGCTGCTTTCGACGTCGTAGGTCTTTCCTCGTATCCAATTCTCGGTTTAGCTATCTCGTGCTTATGCTTCTGCTTTTTCGATGGTACTGAGGCCTCGCTATCCGCAGAACGCTCCCTCTTGATGGCTAGCTCTTCTTCGATTTTCGCATACTTCGGATTGGTTTTGCTGCTTCGTCAGGTTGGACTTGCTGCCAAATCGGTCACAGACTTTGACCGCGGCCTTATACCGAGCTATGGCCTTCAGCTTCTCCTTATCGGGATTGATCCTTGGCCAGTTCTTACTATCCGAAGCAGCACCATTGGACCCAGCCGGAGAACGCAAAAGAGCTTCTTCCTCAGCTGTATTTGTGCTCCCGACGCTTTCGCGGTCCGAGTCTTCGAGGACAACGGCTCCTCCGCGATGAAGAGAGATGCGTGTGATTGACAGTAGCATTGCGACCACTGTAACCTGCTCCCGTTACAATGGAAGTTTTGTCGCATAAGTTGATATTATTGTATTTGTATTCATCTTTAAACTTGTCTATAAAATCAACTATATTTTATGAAAGAGCACGGCACTGAATTTGTTGGAGTAAAGCTCCTGCTTTATAGAAGTAAGTAATAAGTAATTTCTACTTTTTTCCCGGTTTATTTATTTTTTGGAAAACTTTTTATATAGATGCTTTCCATTTCAATTCAACCGGGCTATTCGGGACATGTTCTTTGATTTCGATGTAACTCAAATATGTTGCTCTCTGGTCAAAATAAGGAAATACGTATTTTTTTGTGCGCCCAAAAATTTTTTTTTCAAGATTTATCGCCAATTTTGTTTTTCGGCTCAAAATCGATTTTTGTAATTATATAAGATTTTTTTTTTAATTGCTCATAACTTAGTCACAAATGAACCGATTTTAATGATTCTAGGCTCAAAATGATCATCATTACTTGCATGAGCGACTTCATGTACAAATAATACCAAAAAAGTACTTGAAAATTTATTATTTCGCAAAAAACAAAAAATGGGAAACAGGTGTTTTACTCAAAAGTCTTGAAAAAAAATTTTTTTGAGCGAACAAAAAAATACGTATCTCCTTATTTTGACCAGAGAGCAACATATTTGAGTTACATCGAAATCGAAGAACGTGTCCCGAATAGCCCGGTTGAATTGAAATGGAAAGCATCTATATTGTTTTTATGGAGTTTTTCATTTTTCGCGCCACAAAAGCGCCAAACATCAAGCAAATACATCAAATAGGAACGTCGTCCTAGATACTGAAGGACAATATTATTTAAGTCACTTAATTTGATTATTAAATTCAATATTTTATTTAAAAAAATATATTTTTTTTTTCGCCTCACGCTCACTTTTTCACTTGGTCCAAGTGTCCCACTTTTTTTGTTTTTGTACAAAGTAATAAAATCGTTAATACAATTTTAACCAACTTCTGATGCCGGCTACTTTGAATTTATGATGTTTCTCTAAGTATTTCTTACTTCAAATCATTAAAAAAATGTGTATCTAAACTGTTCTGCAAATATTTTAACAACTAATACATCTTTTAAGCTATCCAAACAGGTGGATTTCGGACTCAATTAGTACAGCGTAATATTTATTGAAAAGGAGAAATTTTGTAAAAATACGCCTCTGAAACCAAAAACTCAATAAATAATCATTCGTTTTCGAACCATTTTTATTGCAATGTCGCTCATATATTCGATTCAAAATAAATAAATATGTATACACACTTTTATAACTAATACAAATCAATATATATACATATATAAGTAATTAAAAAAATTTAATGAAAAATTCGATACTCCAAATGGAGGTACTTGTAAAGCTTCTTTCCTCCCACCAGCCAATGCGCAGTTGCGAATTTTAAACAACGAATTTAATGCTCCCCATATCCATAGCAAGCAGGCAAAGAAATAAGAATATTACGCACGTTGTGGCTTTGCGGCCGAAACTTTCTTGTTACGGGCTGCGGGCTGCGGACCGATGGCGGGCAACTAGTGTGGTCGGCGGTTTATTTCCAAAGCCAAAAAGACCTAACGTTACACATAGCAGGGCAACAACTAATACAAGAACACTACGCAACGCTGATGATGGCTATGTGGGGAATACAAAACGAATACAAACGCCAGCAAAGGAGCAGACGAGGAGGAGGACGAGGGCAAGTACGACGATAGCATGAGGGATTACAGCCAGTGATTTATATGGGATTCCGAAAAAATATGGCCAGAATGTGTCGGCAATTTTTATTGGACATTTTAAAAAGCAAGTAAGATGTTTTCGCACGTCTCGTCCCTACTTGCTTTTTCCCGGCCCAACTGAGCCCGTATTCACAACTTCGGTGAAAAAAGCGAAGGAGAACAATATTAAATCATGACAATGCGAGGGGAACTTAACGCAGGGACGATGTGGCAAAGACGTTGCAGCTGTGTTCAACTTCAGAACAGCGGGAAATTTTCAAGAAGCAAGAAAGGCTGCGTACCAAATCACCCCAGACTTTTCTACGAGCACTACCACCGCACACCGACTTATTTCTTCCCTCACCCTCCCATAGAGCCATTGCGTATTTTGTATAAATAGCGCGTTCGCATTTCTGCTGTGAGATGCTTGGCTGAAGTTGTTGGCAGTTGAATGCTGCACGAACATTCGCACACTTGTATGCGCCACTACCCAGCCAAAGTGTCGAGTAGCTGATGCGAATATTTATAAAGAGCCGTGTCCCAAAAGATTTTTCCGCCAACGAGAAAATAACCATACAACAAAGTGTATGATAGAAGACCGACATCTACACCAACACCAACACCAACGGCAATACCAATACCTACAACGCGATGGAAAACATTTGGAGTTTCGTTGGCTTTTTTGCATTCATTTAAATTTCAAATTTCAAATAAGCCAATTTCGGTAAGAGGTTGCGTGAGCTTTTGCTGGAGCAGCTGGTGCGTGCGAACTGATTCTTACAATTTCGGACACGGGGCACTTTTCCAGCTTCTGTTGCCTACAGTGAGAGTTCATGTAATTATTCAAACTGCAACGCCAATTGTCAATTTGACAAATGAGTTAGTTGAAGGGTAAGAGCAAGCGTAAAAGAGCTGGGAGCCAGTCTTCGTCTGCCGCATCGCAGAAGTCATCATTATAACAAGAGGCGTATGCCGCACCCGCCCATTCGAATGGTGTTAACTAGCCAAGTCTGTGTCTTGCTAGCGATTTGAGAGTTTTGTTTTCAGAAAATTGTGACAATCGCACAAATTATGGGTCGACTAAGGAAATGGCGAAGTGGTGGCGGAATGATTTAGTTTCGACGCGTTGGCATTGCAAATTGTTAATGCGGTGCATGCAGGACAGAAGCATGTACGCTGCTACGGAGGTACTGAATTTCCATAGTTAAATGGTGTGAACTTCAAAAACAAACAAAAAATTATACTAGATATAAGAGTTAAATTTTGCTAAAAATATACACTGCACGTAGGATATTAATTAAGTAGTGGAAGACGTATCCCATGCATTAGTTAAACGCTTTTTGTGCTTATTCATAAATATACTTATAGGATCGATCAATCAGTTTGCGATGTAACAAAGTAGTTAAATATTGCACACACTCGTATTTATATTAATTTTTTTTTGAATGTAATGATGGAGTGAAAAACACAACCAGCAGTCCGGTCTTACTGCGTTTCAGTAACGGGGTTCCGAGAATATTTTGTTTCATACTACAAAACTCCTGATCCTACTTAGGTAGGTGAAGTGGTTGAAGTACCACTCTGGCACTTCCCAAGTAGCATTAAAGCGTCGTTTTTAAACCATTATGAGATTGTTTTTTATTATTATCTACAGCCAGCAAAAGAGAGTAATAGAGAAGATTGATGCGATTTAGGTTGGCGCACTGCCCCAGGCTGTCGAAGAAAGGAGCACCCAGTGACCTTAATCATCTAGCTGTCGTCTTACTATACATGACTATCCATTACAAATTTTATTTTAAATCTCACTGTTGAAATTAAGAATGTTGAAGTGATATTTGACACAAAACTAAGCTTCATCGGACATGTCGACTTTATTGGTTCTAAAGCTTTTTCTATGCTTTTTCATTAGAAGAAATTCAAATGAATCCAAGGAACCCTGCACGTTCAAGTCTCTTTGAAATTCATTAGCATGGGGCTACTTTGATTATTTTTGTCTTTTACGCAGCCCCTACTATTCCGTTTACTAAAATGGCATTACTTAATTTCAAATGGCTTAGCGGTTTACGATTCTCCATTGCCACACCGAAACTCCTTAGGATACAACCTTTACAAGATCAGGGAACGTAATTTAAATTAATGTCTGTCTAGAACTTAATAAATAAAAAATTGGCTGTGAGGAATTATATTGTTTTTCGTATTTTAAGATTTCATCGTGTGAATTGAGGCATAAACCTTCGCTTGTCGAAACGCCGCATAGAACTAATTATGGCTACAATGAACCAATTGCTAGAAGTATAATTCTATGCAATAACCATATAGATTTTAATTTCACCTAGGCTAGATCTAAATTAAGTTTATTCACTCTATTATATCAGAAGTAGTCTGCAATGATACCCTGTAGACTGAATAGATAAATGAAAATATTTTATGAAATATTTATTTCAGACCAAGACTAAACATCAAATGATTTCAAATAACAAGAAATACAAAGTTGAAGGTATATTTTTAATTAAATAGAGCCGCTACTCAAGTGCATTCATTTATTTGCTCTGAAATTTTTAAGTCCGCGCCACTTCATGTTCTTAATTTGAATGTCAATCATTCTAAAACTCAATTTAATCTGTAGCCTTATTTTGCGTATTTGTTCTCAGTTGCTCAGTTTTTTTGTACTAAGAATTTCGCATTGGAAATACTCTGTTATGTGATGCTGGACGTTCATTTTTTATATCGGAAATCAAGCACAATTTTTGCACCACTTGAGTAACATATGGCAAACAACGATAAACGCAACCTTGTATGGAAGGCCTACTACGAACGGCCTTTCCGTTCGTTAAAAACATTTTGGGCCCTCTTCATGGATACTTAACACGATAAGATACTACTCCAATTCACCCTAGCCGTATTACAAAATCGTATATAATTACAGAGCCAAAACACAAGCCTAATGAACTGGTCTCCTCAGGTTTCAACATCGGGAGAACTATATTTATTCAACCCTCCTGAATTTGTTGATGCCACTAAGCATGGATCACCATTTCACTGAGCTATACCTATTGGGTTGTTCGGAAAGTAATTTCGTTTTTTTTTGTGGGAAAATAAAAGACGATCTTCGCATAATGAATAAATATTTAATTAAATTATATATTGGCCATTCTGATCTAACACCTTTTGCCATCTTTCTGGTATTAGCATGATTCCACGCTCATAAAATTTTTGGTCTTTGCTGGCAAAAAACTGATCCAGGTGATTTTTGATGTATTTATTTGAGGTAAAGGTTTTACCGTTAAAAAAATGTTGCAGTGACCGGAACAAATAATAATCCGAAGGGCCAGGTCTGGAGAACATGGTGGGTTTGGCAGCTGTAAAAGCTTGTGGCGAGTGACCAAACTTGTTTGAGGTCTCGCATTATCTTGGTGGAACGCTACACCTTTTCTGTTGATTAATTCTGGCCTTTTCTGTTGAAGTGCATCATTTCGTTTGTCCAGCTGATGCCAGTAGACTTCCGCGTTAATTGTTGTGTTATCCGGTAAAAACTCAAAAAACTGACTCCTTTAAAATCCCACCGAACAGACAGCATCACTTTTTATGGACATTGAAATGCTTTGAGCCGATTCATCTTTTCTGCAACCCCTTTTTCGTCCCCAGTAATGACGCGCTTCAAAAATGGATAATTTTCGTGACGTTTCTCTCTTCTCATACACATCGGTTAATTTCTTTATGGCTTGAACAGCATTTTACCTTTAGTAAAAAATTAAAATGTGACGAAAATGCTGCTTATTGCTCTCCATATATAAAAGGGCACAGACCAAAAACTACTGCGTAAAATCAATTGAACTTATTCACACTACAAGCCTTGCTATATCAGCTGTCAAAACATATAATGACAATGCGACTTAAGTGTGAAGTTAGCTGGGAAAAAATACAATTAAATCCGCTGTCGGGAAAAAACGAAATTACTCTCCGAACAACCTAATAGTTAAGTATATTCCAGTTGTACGACTCCAACGCAGAGAGAATATGCGAGGTGCTGATTAGATATATAAATATTTTTATTTCAGCATTTATGCTAGAATCAACAGCGGTTAGGTTAAAAAACAAATCACGCTTTATATGTGATATTCAAGTGGCGGGGAAAGTATAGAGTATATTACTTGCATACAGACGTTAGCAAAAAACCCATGCGTAAAGAAGATAAAATAATATCAACTTCAACTTTTTGAATTAAGACGTACATATTTCTGGTTCAATGGTTTAGAACATGCAATATATGTATATGTGTATGTATGTATGCTGTTTATAATGTTAAACTACTACATTCAGTGACATTGTTTGAACACCTGTTAATTGGAAGGAAGACTTTGTCTAAGGCGTTTAAATTACCAAATGGAAACTTTATTGATGCATTTTGAAATGATTTAACAACTTTTGAAATAGAAAACAATTCCATTCCAAAAATATTTTCGAGAGGGAATTTACGGAAAATTCTCCGTTATCTCCCATGGAATATACACCTATCGTGTTATTATTATTATTATTCCGTTTATTAAGTATGTGATTATATGAACCTTAAACACTAAAAAAACTAAGATTCAAGTTTTGAGCTAAAACGAGATCAAGGAATAGCAAAATCTAAAAATCAAACTGAAGACTACTATCGATCTTATTGATTTCAATGAGGGCTCTTCCATTGGGGTCAAAATACAATAGATATAATAAGTTTTAATCAGCTCAATATTAAATGGATGACGAACGGGTAGAATTCCTAGCGGAATATTGGAACTTATAAGCTCAAGTAGGTCTGGATAACCACACATCACAACAAGCCGATTGAATTGATTTCCACTACTTAAGGCAGTGTTTTTTTAGCAATTTTTTTTGAAAGGGAAGGAAATGATTGCGGTAAACGGAATTTTAAGACGATAGTGTACTATATTTAAGGTTTAAAAAACAATATTTATTTTTAAAAAATATTGAAATTTTTTAAAGTTGTAAGTATTTTTCTGGAGCGCCTGGAGTCTGCACTTGTAAATCGGTGCCGGTGATGGAGGTCGTGCGATGCATCTGAAACAGTCGAACCAAATTTTTTTTTAATTTTTATAAGTTTCTTTTCTTTATGAACTAAAAAAATACCGAAGAAGTTATAAAATTCCAAATTTTTTCGAAGTTTGAAAAAAAAATTCACTTTTTTAAGAAAAAAATTGACTTTAAGTTGCAAAACAAGTAGTTTAAATAATACTTTTGTTCAACTTTTTTAGTTCAAATAGAAGATAATTTAATACTGAAGCTAGATCACTTTGGTTTTTTTCGATCGGACATATATTATTTTTGCTATCGCCGGCACCGTTTTCTAACACTTGTGAAAATGAAAACTCGAGAAAACGCGCTTTAAAGTTCTGCCTGAGCTTTCGCACCTGCTCGACGCTCGGCCACCAAAACTGCTCTAGCTTCGAAAATATGTCGAATTGGCCTCTGGAATTTTAAAGACATATTCTTGGATAGTTTTGGAAGAGATTTAAAACAAAACAAAAAAATCGATTTTTTGAAGCCTGTAAAGCAGACTACTGCCTTAAGTGACTTCATCTCTAAAAGCATAGTGGGGGAGTTTAATAAGTACACGTGCTAGAAATGAATACACCATTTAAAATTTTTTTTTTTCAAGATAGTCCTCTTTAGAAAAATACATTTCTCCCAACGCTCCGGCTGTTTTATTAAACGCCCTAAAAAATAGGATTTCTCGAACTCTCCAAAATACGCCTCTGTTTCGGCGATGACTTCCTCGTTTGAGCTAAATATTTTTTAACGCAATCCATGTAGTTTGGCGGTGACAACTCCGTATGAATTTGCTGGCGCGCTATCGCGGTGAAACAGCACCTTCTTTTGCTGTCTTATTCAATTGTTTGTAAAAGCGGGCCGAGAACTCACAGTAGTATTGTCCAGTGATTGCTCTTCCTTTTTCTAAAAAATCCATGAGGGCGACACCGTTCCCATCCCAAAAAATCGGCGCCATGACTCTCCGGCCGATGGAACTGTCTTCGCCTTCTTTAGAGCAGATTTGCCGGGATCTCGGATCTCCGATGTCGCTTAAATTGCTGCAAATACTGCCTCGAAGTTAACAGTCGCATACGCTTGCATCCCATCGGGCCGATAATTTTTTCATCTGTTACTTCGCGCACTTTGTTTCGTCGATCAGCGAGAAGTCGTGGACTTTTTGAATGATTTGCTCGCTAACGACGTCTGCCGGGTGTTCTGCTCGCTCCTCATCAGAAAGGATGTTCGCCCACGTTTAAGTTTCTTGAAGCAATATCTAACTGTGGTTGTAGATGGGGAAGCGCCCCCATAGACCACATCCAACTTTGCTTTTATCTCCTCTCCTTCCCATCCAAAAACAAAAAAAGAGGTTGTCTGTAAAGTCGGTTTACTGACGATAGTTTAACGTGACAACGTCATAAGAAAATACTGATGGAATGGTTGCATTTTTCAAAAGAAAATTTTAACTTTATTTGTTTGATAAATATTTTGTATGGATATAGAGAAGAATTAAATGGAATCGCAATGGGATTGAGCAAGTTACATTTACACAAGCGTGAAAAATTACGAAACATTTATCAAATTCATGAAAGATATGTTCAATTTCGATTATGCATCAGACGTTAATAAGTCAACAACACTAAGAGGCACCATCATCGATTTGACTTTTTCAAGACACATTACACTCGAAACACCCCCTTTCATTTCCTACTTTTCCTACCATCGTCCTATTCTCAACAGAGAAATGGTTCATTACCATGCACACACGAAGAAGGCATATGCAAATACAAATATGTGAATTTATATACACATGCGCATATACATACATATATATGCTCACTCAAGTAGGCGAGAGCCAGATGTCGAACGTTGCCGAACGCGGGGGCCGATTGTGCCTCTTTGTCGTTCGTTCCGCGCTCTCGCTTGCAGTTCAAACTAACCTACAAATCAGTCTGAAATATGTGTACGATCCGCCATTCTTTATAAAATATTTACTTCAAAAATGCAGGTTAGTATTGAGTCATAAAGTGATTTATGATTGTTTAAAGAAATTATGGACCAAGCGGCTTTAATGTGGTTTTTAGTTATTCTGTTAATAAATTATATTGCATATATTCAATACACTAAAGATACACTATCTTTCGGGATAGTTCAATGGCTTTGAACATTTTTGGTACTATTCTTCGACTTCATATTGCAAATTATTTTATGTCAAAATTTAGTTCCGTCCTCAAAATCTCCTTATTTATGACATTTTTTAATTTATCGTCTAGACCCAAAGCATTGTCGGGAGAAAGTCTTTGTAAAAAAAGTCTTTATGTTTTAAAAATGTTTCTTTCAGATTGCGAAGATATGAATTTAAGGATCGAATATATAGTGATAGACGACATTGAGCTTCAACGTTTAGTGATTCAGAAATCGCAAACCTATTATTTTCATAAAGCTATTAATTTTAGCTTACTTCCCCAGCATTTTTTAAATCGAACTTCGGCATTAAATATTTCTTGGAACCGAAAGAATTATGTCGCGCCAACGTTAACGAATGGATTTGGTGGAACAACACGAAGCAAACTGCATCATTTTCATGGTTTAGCTGGCACTATAATTTATGATCATTGATGGTATATTTAAATATTTTTAAAGTGTTAAATATTATGCCAAGTGCGTTCCTATATTGGTATCAAAGTTTTAACCCTAAACCAACCCCAATAAGAGTCACAGTTTTGTGGATACGAAACAAGGCATGCATTGAGTGACACTTGGAGCAAAAGTGAAAGATTAATCGACCGAATTTCTATTGCGATGATTATGAAAACCAACAAGATTGGGATTCCAAATGATAATAATGTTAGGCAAATTTTGTCTATAAAGTAAGCTATACCTTCTAAAATGGTAGCAAACCGGTTTTGGCGCCAACGAAAACAATGGTGTGAAAAATAATTATCTCCTGACACCAGGTTACCTGTCATTGCACCCTGAGACTGCCATTCAGGGACTCTGCAGAACTTAAGTTAAACTCAATAAAAACATTTCAGATGCAAACAACATCGATCAAAATCGCATGTCATTTCCAATAAATGGTTCCGATTTTAATAATCACAAATTTTCACAATTTTGAAACACAATACATTGCTATTCAGTCTTTGGAGACACTAATTGTTATTCTTATCTGCGATCACGACAACTCTGCGCTTGTTCAATCCACTTTCAATTTGACAGCGCGACAGACAGGTGACAACTCATAACTTATCGCTTCTTGCTGGTGGATGGCACTCAAGCTCTGTTTCTCTTTTTACCATTTTTGTATCAATGAAATATTAACTGCGATTCTCTCTACCACATTACAAATCCATCATGAATTTGTATCCGAAACTAAGCCGGATTCCATAAAGTCCATGCCTGATCCTTGGCAGCGCGGAGCTTATGTCTCTGTTTGTTGGCAAAACAGTACACCCGGCTTGAGTATCCGCCACATAACACTGATTGGGAGTGCAATGCACGTAACGCCGTCATCACAAGCTTCAGCGAAGTGGCGAAGAAAACGCCTACATTGGAGCGCGAAAATGTTTATTTGCACGTTGTATGAGTCAGGCAGAACAGTGGTTAAAGATATTGGTTAAATTAATATTGTAAATTATATGATTGCGAAGAGATAAGAATTTGATACGAAATATAGCGGATTTTGTTAATTATTTAGTTATAGGAAGTCATGAGTAGATACAGCTAATTATTTCTCTTGGATCCTTCTTAGTCAATATGCGCAAAGTCATCTGTCATTTGCTTATCAATACGTAATATTTGCTTTGAATTTTCGAATTAAATCTTTATTTCAGGTAGTAGGTGTTATTCCTCCAAGCACCAACAACAGGGTGATTCAATAAGACCACATATTGGTCGAAATACTTTTTTCTATTTACGTGAGAAACGCAATATCCCTTAAATGGATAGCACTACCATTCAGGCAGCACAGGCAATAAATGATATGAATTTACAAAATTTTTATGACTTTTTGGAATAGGATAGTTTATATCATTTATAACGCATATGATTTCGTTGAATAAACCACTTTTACACGTCATTCAAATGAGTGTCGCTTCATTTTAAAAACTTATAATACCAAACAAAAAATAAAAAAAATTAACATGTCGCAAAAATTGTATTGCCCTATTTTAAAGATCTTGTAAAGATATGTGAAAGAAGAAGTTAATTTTTGTCAGCGACGCCAGACTTTTAGCACTCATATTTTGGTTACATTGATTGAGACGTAATGTATTGGTGCTATAGCCGAATGGGATGTTGCGTACTATCATTCGATAGTGGCCGGGTTCGAAACCCGCTGTGTGCATGCAACACCAAACGAAAAAACAATTTTTTTCTAATATCGGTCACCCTCGGCAGGCAACTGAGAATCTTCGAGTGTATTTCTGCTATGAAAAATCTCCTCATAAAAATGGCTTCATCTGACGTTCGGAGGCGGTATAAAACTATAGGTTTCTTCATTTGTGGAGCAACGCGCATCACACTCGACCAAACACTCAACAGAAGATGTACGCGCCAATTAGAAAACCTAAACGTAAACAAGAAAATAGAAGTAAGTTATCATGAGAATTTTAGATTAAATATAATATATGTATCAAAATTAAACTAGAAAAGAAACTTTATTATTAAAACGTACACAAATCACCACCCAAACATGAAAGTTTTATGCAACGATCAGATTTAGGAGGAAATGGAAAAACTTCCTTATCGAAAATATTAAATTCAGCGCATATGAAAGAAAACCATCGACACCACAGTTAACAAATGCATTATTTATAGTTCTCGTATGTTTTACTCACCAAATGATCATATTCCTTACACTGTGCAAGATCACTTTAACTTAACTTGCGCGCGAATTTGCATTTCGTCTGGTGTAGACAAAGTACATAAATACACACACACGTACAAATTTGCGAAGTTGGCGGTTTTGAATACTCGTAGTAGCATTCACGAGAGACCGTACCAACTCTTAAATGCCGCCGTTACTGGAAGTGCACACAAAACGACAAGTGGCAACCTCTCTACTGCATTCATTTTGGATGCATTGTAACAACATAATTGATGGTATTGTCTTTTAATTCGTTGGGTTTACGTGAGCGGAATGACAAGATTCACGGCTGCGGGCGGCAGCATGTTGGCGGCACTTGTAGTCTTGTGGCTCATGCAGTTCCAATGATACTCTCGTGAGATTTGTAAGTATATATCTGTTGAATCTTCTATATATACATATATGTAAACGAGGATGTATGTTTGTTTGCTCCCTATGGACTCTGAAATCACTGAACCGATTTTGATGAAATTTTCAAGAATGCTGTGACGTAGACTGGAGACTGTTCCTGTTAAGGTTGCTGGTGAACGAATAAACGGAGCTGCTTACAGAAATTTCAATCCAAATATTATATATTTTTAAAGAGGGTTTCCAGAGTAATTCATTATGTAAATTAAGAAAAATATCGAAATATGTGTATCAAACGAAAGATACGTTTCAACCGAGTAATATTGTATTTTCTACTAGGGTGCCCATAAATAAATTTGGGCGATGTGTAGACCAAAATGTGGTCTTAGAAGATCTAAAAGGTGTGCAACTAAGTGACACCGATATTAGTATAAAATCTGCATACGAGGTGTGTTCAAAAAGTATCACGAATTTTGAATTTTCGCAGGTTACGTATATTCGAATTTCGATTTTTTTTGTGGCAATTTGTTGATACTCATATCAATCACTTATGCCGACGAGTTCGGCCATTTTTAATGTTCAGTTAATTGTTGTACGGTCTTCGATTTTTACCTATTCAAAAAGATGGATCAAAGAACCTGTATCAAATTTTGTGTGAAAAACGAAATTAAGTGCGCCGATGCATTCCGAATGTTGACTGTGTCATACGGAGAAGCTACTTTGGACCAAAGCAACGTTTATCGGTGGAAAAAAATGTTTTCAGAAGGCCGAGAAGACGTGGACGACAAAAAGCGTGCCGGACGCCTGAGCACTTCAAAAACCGTCTAAAAAATTGATGAAGTGAAGAAAATGGTATTGGGCAATCGTCGAATCACCGTTGGAGAAGTTGCTGAGGACCTAGTCATACGAGAGTCGACTGGCTCGTGCTATTCGATTTTTTTCAATGATTTGGGCATGGGACGGGACGTCGGATAATTCGTACCAAAACTGCTCAATTTCGACCAAAAGCAGCATCGCATGAACATTGCTAATGAGATGTTGGACTCTGTCCGCGGCGACCCAAATTTGCTCCAGAGGGTCATAACTGGTGACGAATCGTGGGTTTATGGTTATGACGTGAAAACCAAAGCTCAATCATCTCAATGTATTCAATGTATTCTCCCGTATTCCCCAGATCTGGCCCCCTGTGACTTTTTCTTGTTCCCGAAACTGAAGAGGCCCATGAAAGGATGACGCTACGCTACGATTTACGAGATAAAGACGGCATCGAAGGGAGAGCTGAACAAGATTAAGAAAATGCATTTTTGAAGTGCTTCGAAGATTGGCAAAAACGTTGGCACAAGTGGCATAATATCTCATGGGGATTACTTTGAAGGGGACAAAATAGATATTAATGAATAAAAAAATAATTTTTGAAAAAACACCAAATTCGCGATACTTTTTGAACACACCTCGTACATTGTTTTCGACTAGAGCGAGGAGAACATATTTTGATAACGTAAAAAGATATGCAAGAATGCATAACAAGTTGGTATAACATTGTAAAAAAATTGAGGAAACGGCTGCCGGTAAAGTAAAAACAACATTTGTAAAGGGTCTTTCAATAGACGCGTCTAGATGTTGTTTTAAAGCGAAAAATGTAAAAATTTAAATTCTTTCAGGTTTCACCATTTTTATTCAAAAAATGGTCCTTAACAATTACTTATATATGTGAAAAATTACATCATTTAAATCTCTATGACACGTCTACAGGTAAAAGCGACAAACAGTCGATTCCTGAATGCCTAATTGTTGAAAACGTTACGAATTTTGCCATATGTTGTTCTAAAGATAGACCATTTCAATAATTTGAACAGTGTAAATTAAGACTAAATATGAACTATATATGTATGTATGTATGTACGTATGCGCTCAAACGCTAATACATATATGCGAGCTGTGTTCAAGAAAATTTTATTTGATTTTTGCGGGCAAAGTACATTTTATTTTAGATTATTATTTTTATTTTTTTGAGACACCCAACATATTTTAGCATAGATTTGATTTTTTGACTAAAAGTAACACTTTTTTCTGTCCCCAAAACTGATTCGACCTATGAAAGGATGGAGTTTTTTCACGATTGAGAAAATCATCAGCATAACTGGAAGAGCGCATATCAGAATTCTTACTTCTTCTAGAATCGGAGAGGGCGCTGGCACAAGTGTATGATTCTTATTTAAGGAAAACTACTTTGAAGAGGACAAAAAATACAAAAATAAATAGAATAAATAGAAAAATAAATATTATATTTTCAGAGAAAAATATTAATTTTTTTAACAACCTTAGCATGTATGTATGTGTGTATAAATTGGAATGAATAAAATAACTAGCAGTACCGCAACTGTCAAGCGAGGCTTATTACCAGTGATTAGTATCCCAATTATGCATTAAGCGCCTATTAATAAAGATAAACCAGGGTCCGTCAATATTTACCCATGATAGCTTATTTTGTAAAGCAAAGAGTTGGCAGTTGCAATTTCAATTATCTTCATTACACCCGTAAATACTTACAAATACATACTTTATAATATATAAAGCAGAAAACCACTTTATAGCTTTTAGTTCGTTCAAACTCGGAATATGCTTCAATAAACTGGAATCTATTTTATGAGTTCCACGCTGATAGAATCATTTCGCTCTTCAGTCGCTTCATTTTAGTCACCCCGTTCCGTCTTACAGTGCTCGTTGATTTCTCATAGATCTAAGATCCCTTTCAAATAGGCAGACCATTCAATAATTGCTGTTTATATATCAAGTTTGTAGTGATTTAATGGGCTGACCAACACTTGCTGAGAAGATAAGCTTCCATCATTCTTTTCATGTTGTTAAATCATGTTCACTTTAATTTAATTACATACTAAAATATTTAAATCTAATTACATACTTTAATTTTGCCTTATTACGAGAGCACTTATTGAGCTTAGTAAAAACTATGTAGAGTTTACTCTCGATTTTCTTGTGTCTGTGGGTCTCTGTTTGTGTCTTTTTCTATTTATGACACATCACTTGTAATTAGTGAGCAAGAAATTCTAAATATCTAGTTTGTAAGATTTTGTAATCACAGATGCGTTTTAATAAAATTTATTTGGGCTGCAATTTCTAGAGCCAAACAAACTAATAGGCAGTGACAGTTGTATCATGTAATATCTTATACACAGACAGCCGTTTCAAGCCCAATAGCTTACGTCTTCCCAAATAATCAGGGGTGAGTTTGATGCTACGGATTCCCGAATATACAAATATAATCAAAAAGACTGCAATAGCGAAAAATTAAGCAATTTTAAGGTTAATGAATCGGAAAATTTGTGAGAACCCAACCATTGAAAATATTTTTGACACAATATGATCTATGTGTTTTACAAAGGTTAACGTAGAATCGAAAGTCAAATAAAATAACTAAAAAAACTATCAGACCCCAAAAATAATAACATCACTCCTACTAGTTATAACACCGCTGATGATATACTTTAATCTTTCGAAGAAATCAAAGGTCTAGGGGTTGTTTTCGATGCATGGTTTACATGTCTTAACAGTATAGATTTTATTCTACTACATCTGAAGTTTGTTCTACTCTTGATTTTATAGAAAGGAAAAGTTCCAACTTTGCAGACCCTTATACTCTTAAGTTACTATTTACAGCATTTGTTCGACCTACATTAGAATATACCGTGTTTATTTGGAGTCCTTACCACCAATTCTCCATTGACAGAATTGAACGAGTTCAAAAGTGGTTCTTGAATATGCTCTCTCCACCCTTAATTTATCTGATCCTGTCCCATCATACAAATCCCGTATACTTCTAATTAATCTCTAACAGCTAGAAAGTAAAAGATCGATTTTGTCGCTATCTTTTTTGTTTAATATCATCAGGGAGAGATTGACTGTTCCTCTCTTTTAGAAATAATTAACTTTTCGCTTGGTTCGAATCTCGGTGAAACACCAAAACAAAGGAAAACATTTTTCTAATAGTGGCCGCCCCTCGGCAGGCAATGGCAAACCTCCAAGAGTATTTCTGCCATGAAAAAGCTCCTCATAAAAAATATCTGCCGTTCGGAGTCGGCTTGAAACTGTGAGTTCCTCCATTTGTGGAACAACATCCAAGACGCACACCACAAATAGGAGGAGGAGCTCGGCCAAACACCCAAAAAGGTGTACGCGCCAATTATATATATATATATAACTTTTCGCTCCCTACCAGGTCTTTAAGTAATAAATATCAGTTTAATTTAAATAGGTTAAGAGCAAATTATGCCCGCAATGCTCCTTTTGCTTGCTCTCTTCGTCAACTCAATAAGATCTCGAATTCTATTGAATTCGCTTTAACACTTTCGAAACTTTTCTGCTTAATTAAACTGGGTATTGTAATTTCACTTTTTGATGACCATAATTTTGTAGTAAGTAGTCAGTAAGAACAAGATCGCTGCAATCAGTCAAACATTGGAGTTGCAAAACAGCTTGATATCAGCAGCGAACATTAAGTATTCAGCACTGTTGGAAAATCAATGATAAGAATGAGAAACAAGAGTTGTCCACAATGTGTCTGCTGAGGTAAGCCTATATTGGATGATTTAAATGTGCCCATTTTTACAAACATCCGCCCACTTACTAAAAAGCTATTAAAAATTTTAAAATATTTTCTCTAAGACGAAGGCAAATAGTTTCTTTCATTCTTCAAAGAATAGCGTGATCCTAATAATATTTATGTCGGACCAAAATAAGGTGAAGAGCAATTCGTGTACAAATGTCCATTTTTTTAATATGTACTACCATCATATTTATTTTTTGGGTTCATTTGGGAAATATCGCTTTTGAAAACTACCGTTATATGGGAGGTGGGAGTGATTACTGACCGATTTAGGCTATTTCCAAAGAGTAAAATGGCTGCCCAGTTTCGCTGAAATATATTAATTTTTGCGGACAGATGTGGCTAAATTGAATCCTCTCTACATTAGACCGAACCGCAAAAAAGATCGACTTGAACCCTGCGACTGAAATATTTTTGCAAGGTAGTTTCAAACAAAACAATTTTTTGATGTTTGGCGAGCTTTAGCTTGCTAACACTGGGTTGCTAGAAACTGAGTTCTGGTGAAGAAGTACTAGAACAAAGGTTTTGAGATCAATAAACTTTGGAATAAAAAAAATTGTCCTCTCGATATCTAAAATCGGACTCCAAATGCCGAAGATGTGACGAAAATTGTTCAAAGCTTCCTTATAAAAATACTTCAGGGGTATACGGCGAACTTTTTTCTTCTTCTAAGGTGGTAGTGTCCCATTTACATACAAGGTGGCGTAATATTATAATTTTTGCAAATGGTTGCAAATGGACACTTGTCAACTAGACGGTTGCAGTATACAAAGAGGTAGGCAATGGAGTGGGCAAAGGCCAAAATAAAGATTTCCACTATTCAAAATCATTTTTTTATTTTTTTCTGATTCCCTCTCGGCCATCAACTCAATAGCAAACATATACAACTACGATCACTACCCAACCACCATTAGAAACATTATGATAGCGAAATACCCTAAAATCAAACTAATTTGGGTGCCGGGACACGCCAACATAACCGGTAATGAATTCGCTGACTACACCGCAAAACAAGCACATCAAACACCAACGCTAA
Source organism: Anastrepha fraterculus (assembly GCA_037575425.1). NCBI lineage: Eukaryota > Metazoa > Arthropoda > Insecta > Diptera > Tephritidae > Anastrepha > Anastrepha fraterculus. The sequence continues at coordinate 35,253 of JAYXIM010046480.1, forward strand.
TGACAGATATCTTCAACTTAACCGACATTAAAAAACATATAAAAAAACATTTTGATAACAAACAGAACCATACATGGACCTCAACCAATGACTGGTACCAACAGGTAAACCATACAAAAACCCACATAACGGACTTTATAAAAAATAATAAAAATAGGGTGACCCGACTAGACGTCATAAAGTTCGGGCGTCTTCGGCTAGGGCATACAAAGGCTACACATGGACACTTCATGACTAACACCAACCCAACTACGTGTACGTGCAACCCGGACGTAATATGTGCCATACCCCATGTCCTTCTTCATTGCCCACTATACACCGCCCGCAGAAGACAAATCTTCAGCAACTCAAACCCAATGACGCATCTATCCTCCCCAACCTCCCATTCAATATCTTTAATAACCAAATTCCTTAAAATAACCAACCTATACCATAGAATTTACAAAAGAACTCCATATGCACTGTTTAAGCGTAAGGCCTCGACGCTATCGCTTTATTTACAATTAGCTTATAAGATTTACTCTTTAAGCCAATTTTTAAAATAAATAAATAAATAATAAAAAAGTTAATCAAACACAAAATTGGATGATTAATTTTTTGCTATGTTTATATCGATCTCTATTCCTATATTCTGTTGCATACAACATGTAACAAAATTGTAATACGCTCGGTCACAGGGGCGCGTAGTATAAAAATTCTAATTTATATGACTCATATATTGGCCAGTTCGTATATTTTGGCAATCATTTTTTTTGCTAAGTTTGAGTAGCACCATATTTTTCCTACATTCATCCCTCTAGCAAAGGGATGTATTTCTTCTTATTTTTCTGCCTGATAAATATTATAACTTCTGCATCTATGAAAATAATGTCATCTAGACTCTCATGTCGATTAAAGCATTAATCATATATTTTTAGGTAACACTAAAGTAAGGATTTCGATGTTAAATTTGTCAGACTACTCAGCAAAAAGTGTGATCATATAAAAGGAGATGAGCGAATGAATATAATTAACGGCAATTGAAAGTAGTACTTTCAAATATACACATATCTACAATATATATATATATATATATATAAATACATGAAAGGTAATCATGTGTCTCGTAACGTTTACTTACATACATATTTACACATCCAAATATGCATGATTCGTGCCTGCAGAAAGTAGAGCTTAATATTTCTTTTTTAGCTAAAGAATTTCGGAGGTGTTGGAGTGACCGTTATTTTTGTGCTTCGCTTTATGGTGAAAATTGCGCAATATTTCTTTTAAACTCACTAAACGTAGCCATAAAGATAACAACACGAATATGGACTACATTAAATGACGGTAAAAGGTTGTGTGTCCATTCCAACACCTCTTAACTGCATGACATGCACTCACTCGCTAAAGAGGAGCACAGCAGACTTTAGTGCTATTTTCTATATATATACAGGGTGTTCCATGTATACTTGATGCGTGAGAATATATAAATAATTTAGTGAAAAATGCCACGATTCCGAGGCGAAAAATGCAATGATTTCGGATATATGAAGTAATGTGACTATAATGATGTAATTCGTAATCGATGCAATACAAGTTTTTGCGTCAATGAGCGTGAACAAAATCGAGAAGCTGGTCACCAATTGCCTTTGATACACACGTGTGCTCTTCTTTCGCTTTCTTTATAATATTTTGGAACATTCTGGGGTAAGGTGTGACGGTACACCTTTCCCCTTTAATTGGGCTGGCAGGAAAATTGCGGTGCTGTCGATTCGGGTGAACAACGAGGCTATTCGAAAACGACGTTTTTGGAGTAGAGTCGCCAAAGGAACATTTTATTGAGTAGATTTATCGTTTGCATTGTCGCATGGCATGTTGCGCCTGCCTGTTGAAATTAATAATCCTTTAAATAATTTTCTTCCATAAAACGCTAAAAAAAAATTTGGTGATCATAGACCGGTATCGGCCTTAGCTATGTTCGAAAAATATTGGCCCGATAATATTCGTAACGCACACACAACATCAAACAGTCAATTTAGCATCTCTGCACAACCTTGTTTATCTACCCATCCGCTGATAGTGAAATGCTCCTCAGCACTCATGATAAGACCATTTCCCAAAGGGGCTATTTTCAAAATAAAATTTCACGATTTCTGCGTATTCTGCGATGCACTACTCCATGGTTAAAATTATATTGCGGAGACGTTTCTAAATGTAATAGAAGAAGCAAGTCGAGCAACAACAGATAAAGTCTTTCAAAGTTATCATGTGTTCAAGTATAAGTGGAACACCCTGTATTTTAGATAGAGCGAAGTTGAGGGAATAAAAATTAGAGACAGTAACTAAAAGTACGTCCATTATATTTTAAACGCAGCCAAATTTTAGGCGAAATCGATGATTACATAACGCTTCAACATAGTTCGATTGATTTCGCCATATAAACCATTTTTCCATAAGGTTTTCTAAAAATGTTCAATTTTACCATTTCTTAAATTTCTAACACTTCTCTCACACTGTACGAAATTTGTCTTGTTACGAGTATTATTTTCGCAGCTAATCCTTTGATGCTGCAACAGCTTCAACTGCTAAAAATGTGAAAAAAGTGAACAGCCGGACATGTATGGCGTGACTTGCACGGATGGCCAAGGATCACGAGACGGACAATTGCACAAAAACGTTATAAATGATGTGCGCGCGCGAATGCCACTATGGCCATATGGTGATGGTGCATGCTGTACCGGTAACAGAAAAAGCATAGGCAAAAGATGTGAGCGTGGGATATGGAATGTGGAGATGGCCTTAACGGCAAGAGTCATACTAGCAACGCTAACCGGCAATAGTGGACGAAGCGAAAATAATGAATGCTCCCACATGTACCCACTGCCTTACGCACATGCACATATACTCATATTCGCACGAGTGCAGTTGGCAAAGAATTGCGCTTGTAGCAAAACGTTTAACCCTTTTGTGTCAGTTTCATCTTAATTGTATAATTTCGTTTGCCAGCAATTATTTGATAACAATTCATATCCGGCACGGAAAGGATACAACAGAAGAAGGCCGTTGTGGGAGGTGAGAACGCAGACGAGCGCTTATATTCGTTTTGCTTTTAGCAAAATTCTTTCTCTTTTTTCGTCTGATTACACAATACTTTAATGGAATAGAAAGTAACTGGCAGTGTGCAAGATTCAAAAAGTAGACTTGCGTTTTTCCTTAAAATGCTCCAAAGTTTATTAAGGAGCATAATATAAGCCTTCCATTTGTAAATAGTTTTACAGACGCTGCGGTCGCCACTCCTTGAAATCTTTGAATACGAGAAGTACAGATTCCTGAATGCTTGGAGACAAAGTTTATAGTGGCCGCTGGCACTGCCAAACTTTCGGTCCCCCAGCGTGTCGACTGGTGGCTGTTGCATGTGGCGTCTGTTGCATTGTTTGGGAGTTCTAAATTTTCTTCCTCTTTTGTATTGCCCTTCAACTTGCCATTAGTTCTCCAAGACTGGTGGTGCTGGTGATAGGAACATAAATTTGGCAACGCTTACATTAAAATACCCCAAAAATGTTGGCTGTAAACTACAGTAAATTAATAAACGTGCAACGTTTTGTTGTATTACCACGTACCGAAGGTTGTGCAGCAGCAACGGATGCAACACATGCAACACATGCACCTAGTCCCAGCCATCAGCCAGCGCCCAAAACAGCTACGAGTTCACACTAACACCTGCACCGGCTCTGTTAACAACCACCACCCCTTTTTGAATCCTCGTAGTTGCTTTGCATTTCGTTGCGTAATAAAGTGTCGACTACTATATACCAACACCAACATATATACATACACACATACGTATTAGTGGACGCTTTGTAAGGCTACAGTTTGAGTGCAAGTATTTGTGCTCGTATTTGCCGCTTGGGAAATTTATTACTTTGGAAGGGATCAAGTTTTAAGGCTGATTCTTAAGAGTGAGTTTGCATAAGAGATGGAAGAATGTAGTAAATGTTCTCACGATTGCCCGAGTCCGAATGAGCTGGAAACATTTTGTAATGGTAAATTTGGTTACCTACTTGTGGCGAATAATAACTTTAATTCAGTTCTTAAATAAAACTAAGACTTATGCAAGTGCGAGTGGGGTGCGGCTTAGAATTAAAACATAGACAGAGTACAAAGACAGCATTGAAATATTCTACGCAGCATATGCGGGGCCATAGGACATACAAATTCAAACATCTGGAAAGACCTTAACAGAAATGCAGTGTAGGAGGCCATAACAAAGCTTAGCATCTGTTACTCTGTAAGATTTGTAAAGCTCCCAAATCGAAGAGCGAGAAAACTTCTAAGTCGAAGATGTCCAAAAACACAAACGGTTATTCAAGTGAAAGTATTTGTCCGACTTTGTCGAATGAGTCCCTATAGCTATGATGCAATACCAACCACTCAAAGAGTTTCCAACCAAATATTTTTAAAAACCCATTAAATTTAGTCCAAAATCGACAAAAATAAAATAAAAAATTGGCGACACATCTGTTGGGTGTTTGGCCGCTGTTGTGGTGTACCTCTTGATGTTGTTCCACAAATGGAGGAACCTACAGTTTTAAGCCAATTCCGAACGACATATGGTTTTTTATGACGAGCTTTTTCATGTCAGAAATTCACTCGAAAGTTTGCCATTGTCTGCCGAGAGGCCATCGCTATGAGAAAAAACTTTTTCTTACTTACTTACACCCTTTATATCATAATACAATATGATTATCTACATAATACAATATGTATAATGGTACAAAAAGATCCCGATACTCCAATCGACGACGACGGGATTGACGTTCCGCCACCCGACCATGACGAGGTGAGAATAGCGATAACGCGGCTAAGAACAACAAGGCCGCAGGCGCCGACGGACTGCCGGCTGAGCTATTCAAACATGACGGCGAGGAGTTGGTAAGGTGCATGCATCAGCTTCTATGCAAAATATGGTCGGATGAAAGCATCCGATGAAGCGACGCTTGGAGTGTTCGAGAGAAAGATTCTGCGTAAGATTTTTAGACCTTTGCACGTTGGCAACGGCGAATATCGCAGACGATGGAACGATGAGCTGTATGAGCTTTACGACGACATAGACATAGCGCAGCGAATAAAGATCCAGCGGCTACGTTGGCTGGGTCATGTCGTCCGAATGGATACAAACGCTCCGGCTTTGAAAGTATTCGATGCGGTACCAGCTGGTGGTAGTAGAGGAAGAGGAAGGCCTCCTTTGCGATGGAAGGATCTGGCGGAGAAGGGCTTGGCTTCACTTGGTGTGCCCAATTGGCGCCGGTTAGCACGAGAAAGAAACGACTGGCGCGCTTTGTTAAACTCGGCCAAAATCGCGTAAGCGGTTATAGCGCCAACTAAGAAGAAGAAGAGAAGTACTATTTGTACTGTAGATTATTATTAATCAAATAAATAAATAAATAAATTTTTTCCGCATTGTCTGGAATATTTCACTTCTTCAGAATTTTGTCGTTTGTCTGCCTTAGTCTCTATTTTTAAGAATACCTCCTATTCTGAAAATGGAATAGCAATTATGTTCATGTGAACTTGTGGGCATTTGGTGTTGGGTTCAATTACTTACTGATAATGGCCAACGCCCATATTGCAGCAAATTTTTAACCACCTTGGCTGAACTAACTAACTTCATTTGCCTATTAATCAAAATTTCTATGTTCTGGGTACCCAGCACGAGCAACTGAAGTCTTTCAAATACAACACCAACCAACCAACGAAGCAGCGAAGAAATGTCGTTAACTTAAGTGTCCAATTAATTAATATCGCATTTAACAGCCGCCAAGCTGAGAAACCCCATTAATATACTTGCACTCTGTAGTTTGTCACTTGGCCACACAGCCAGTCAGCTCTTATGGATACGGGGATGTGTGTACGCATGTATGCATGTGAGCACAAACAATACATACTTGCGTCGCTGGATTTAATTTTTCCTCCGCATCCGATGCACTTCTACATACAAATATGCTGCCGTGAGTTTGAGAGAGACTGTTAGGAAGTAAGATGATTTGTCTCCATATGTGATTTACAAATTTAGCGGCTGTACTCTCCCTGTGGTGGTAGTGTATTTTACTACAGCGGAACTGATAAGATGGGCTCCGCACCTATTCCTGTTTTTTTGTTTTTTTAATATTTATTGATTGTCTTGGTTGTTTAAACTTGATGCTCATTCACCCAGTGATCGACCGACCTGCTGCACAAGTGTCAGAACGACCATCTTTTTTCTTATATTGCAACACTTTCGCACATCCATACGCCTATATGGCATATAGGTATGTATGCGCTTGAAAGTAAATAAATCTTTTCGATGTGCTCACTTCACACCCGTGCATTGCCACCGTCGTGCTTTTGCTCTTGATGCGCAATTGCCAACCAACTCCAAGCGTCGCCACTAACACCAACAACGACAACATCTCTGGCAGTGTAAGATTGATAGGCTCTCGGACGCTGCTGGAGTTGTGTTGGCTTAGTTAGTTGGTTAGTTGGTTTTTTTGCTGATTCTTCGCTTTCCGCTCTGGCATGATTTCTTCTGATGGTGGAATACCTTATGCCATGGCCCTGTACTCATTTTTCATGCTCAAGTTTCGTCCTTTTCGGCCGCACGGTGTTGGTAGGTGAATGCAATTAATATTTTTCATTTGTTTGTTTCGCTGCCAAATGCGAATGGCAACATTAATAAATTAACTGTGGCAAAAACCATACCAACGATGAGTAAAAATTTTACCTACCGCAGTTGGAGTGGAAAATGTAAGATGGTAATTTGATGGTTTTTGCAAATATAAATGTTGATTAGGTGCAAAAGTGTTGGGCTGCTCTGAGTGATTAGGATATACATAACATTGCATTTTTATTATTAACTAACACACTTCAGTGGTCCGAGCCTTTGTTATGAACGACGAAATTAAAACCTTATGTTGTGAGTTACACATTTGAAGTATTATTTTATATATTTAGTGAAGTTAAAGCAAATAAAAATATTCAATTGTTCTTTGGAAAATTGTCATTGCTTTCGACAACATGCCAAGAGAACCGGCCTGAAGTAGGACCCTGATAAGTGGATCCTAGTAGAGCTTGTTAAAAGTTCCTTCATTGTCATTGTCATGAAAAATACCTAGTGATACCTTGACGGCAAGCTCCCTTTCTATTTTGACAACAAAAATCGTGGCGAGCTGTGCTGTTCATAGCCGTGTCATAGAGTATGCCTGCTGATACGGAAAGATCAATCCTCAAATCCTTTGGTTTCAGCTGACCCTAACCCGTTTGGCATTGAAAACTACTTATTCCGTGGCTGTTTTTGTTGTAGTAGTTTACTAAACCCTGCCAGTGCGTTATAGTCACCAATCGTCTTCGTCTAACTGATCTCATGGTAGGTCCAAGAAACATGGTGTTTCGAGGGGTTGGGCTAGAAGGAAGAGGGGTGAGTTGGTTTGCCAGGGCATGTGAGTGGGTGTTTAGTGTCGATAGTTGGACATATATTGGGTATGTCGGGGTTGTTTTTCATAAATAGGAGTTTAACCTACTAAAATATCCAGAACGTAATTGGGCCAAAGTTACGCGAGTCTCGCGAGGCAGCTGAAGCTATTCGTCTGCAATAGGTGGTAGTTGGACTCCGATAACGGCATTCGGGGGCGGGAGTGAAGGAAAGAGGTAAGGATCTCCCGATGAATGTCATTTAATGTCTGTCTGTATACTGTCCAGTCCAGTATTTGTCGCTGTGTTTCGTATCTACATAACTATCTAACCCTCCAATGGCCTATCTATTTTGTCTAAATGCAAATGTTGAGGAAAGGTCTTAGAAGGTAAAATATCGCTTTTAGTTGAACGGAAAAGATGCCACCTAGTAATGGCACGCGACTCAAAGTACTCAAGTGGTATTTATTAGCACAATGGCGTTGTTTGTAACCAGATTTTAATAAGATATATGTTTAAAACCTTCTAAAAGCAAAAATGTCTCTGAGAAAGTATTTTGAGAATAATACATGAGCAAAGACTGAGCCTTGTGGTATACCTAACTGAACTGATCTATTATCACTGAACTTACTTGACATTTTGATTTTGATAAATAATATTGAAACCAACTGTGACTAAGTCTCCGTAATCCCAAGCAATACGAGTTTAGCTTATATGCAAAAATCTGTCTTTCGATCATAACAAATGACTTTGTGATATCAAACAATAAGGCATCACAGGTTTTCAGACACAGGTGACACAGTATGATTAAAAAGAAGTTTAAAAGAATCTATCAAATTAATTCCAATATTTTTAAGTGTGATATTTGATATGTAGCAGAGTTTAAATGGTTTAAGGTATTTATTATTTTTTTAAGGTCAAAACCAGTTATGTATTCAAAACGGAAGCTACTTTTAGTAGAATAGCTTTGTATTGTCGATAAAAATTTACGTGAAAGAGCGCCTCCTTGACTTACGTTGTGAAATGAGCGTTAAATACATCCGCAACAGGTTGGGTTCCACAATTTCAGAATTATAATATAGAGTGATTACGCACTATTTACAACAAAGTTTTTCAAAGCGAGAACAAACTTTGAGATTTTCATTTCATTTATTTTTAGAAAATTTATTTTTCATAAGGCCTCGGTTTATACAAAATTTGATGTTTATGTAACGTTAATATAATTGTTAATACAAATTCTGTAAGCTTTCGAAGCAAACTTTTGAAACAAGAAACAATACTAAAAAAACATTAAATTTTTATGCAGCCCCTGCAACTCTTTTCGCTCTTTAAGTTACATATATCGAAATATAGTAAGTAATTCATAGTGCCTTATTAGAGATATATGGATTCACCAATTATCGTATATTTTCGTAGGAGTTATTGATTTCAATTTTATTTAAACTTTCCACTTACCAAATGATAGATATACAATACCCAACGAAGGGATAAAATTATTGGCTTACTCTACATGTTGATTTCGATCATTCTTAGTGTTACTTCCAAAATGCCTTCCGATTTTCTTACGACTAATTTGGTAGAATGTGTCTAAAGCTTTCCTGCTTATGAAAGACCCAAGTCCTGTGGCAGTGGCAATACAACAGAATCAATTTATTGAACTTATTTTGGCTGGTTAGAAACATATGAAGGTCGCATGATCTCCTTATTTAATATAAACCATATTTGTTTAAAATATACAGTTAGTAACATAAATAAGTATACAGGAGCCTGATTTATGGAATTGTTTGACACTAACGCTTTCCTTAATATGTAATCAAAATATTTTACACATGGTAATTGTGTACTGGGATAAGCTTTCATATGCGCCTTAATTTAGCTGTAAATTTTAAGTACCGTTATCCACGCTTTGCTTTGTCTATGATGCCAGCCAAATTTATGTCACATTAGTAAGTATACAGCAAACGATTGTTCAGTTAGCATAACATTTATTTTTACGCGTTGATTAAAAAAGTTAAAACTATTAAAAGGAAATAATTAAAGTGAGTATAAAAATTTATGGAAGTACGTTTTGTATTAATTTTTGCAACATTTTTAGTAATGGCACCAAGAGGGAAAGAGCTTTCTGATGATTTAAAAAAACTGATTATAAAATATCACAAAGAACATAAATCATTGCGAGAAATCGGTCGTTTGATAGATAGGAGTTTTGCTACAGTTCAAAAGATTGTGAATAAATATAAAAGTGCGGGAAGCACCACTAATAAAGAGCGTTGTGAGCGTCCGCCGCTCTTAAGTCCCAGAGAAAAAAGCTGAGTCGTACGGAAAATCAGGACAAGCCCCAAAATAAGTGCCCCCAAATTGAAATCTGAAGTTGAAAATGAGACTGGAAAACAATTTGGCACCCAAACTATTCACCGGGCTTTGCATAGTGCTGTTTATCATGGGCGCAATGTTAGGAAAAAGTCCTTCGTGAGTAGTGTCAATCGGAGTAAACGGATTTCATTCGCAAAAGATCATGAAAAATATGACCAAACGTTTTGGAACCAAGTCATATTTGTTATTTCAGTATATGTGGATCTGATGGCCGAGAAAAAGTTTGGAGAAAAGTTAACGCGGAATTGGATGCAAACAATATGACCGGCACTGTGAAGCATGTAGGGGGCTCTGTGATGGTTTGGGGATGTATGGCTGCAAACAGGGTTGGAAACTTGGTATTTATCGAAAATATTATGGACCGATATGGGTATTTAAATATTTTGAAAAATAATTTAAAAGGTAGCGCTACGAAATTAGGCCTTGGAGGAACGTTTATCTTCCAGCAGGATAATGACCCGAAGCACACATCCAACATTGTACGAGAGTAGCTGTTATACAGTGTGCGGAAACAGCTGAAAACACCACCACAGTCTTCGGACACCAACCCAATCGCACATTTATGGGAACATTTAAAGCGGCAAATACGTAAACATCCGATTAGAAATAAGGAACAACTGAAAAACGTCCTTCAAGAGGAATGGAATAAAATACCACCAGCTGTAACTGAAAACTTGGTGAAATCAATCCCATCACGACTTAAAGCGATTGTAAAGTTAACCTACCAAATACTAGGATTTGATTTTAATTATGTTTTTGATTTCACAAATTAATAATATGATGAGCTGTATACTTACTTTTGAGACATGAATTTTTATAAAGTTTAATATAAAAAGCTATAATTTTGTTCCTTTTTAAAATTTTGTCATTATTTGGATTAAATATGATTTTTGTATTTCATTCATGTAAATAAAACACAATTTTGTTATAACTTAGGTTGTTTGAAGGAATCGTGTCCGGTGTATACTTACTTCTGTTACTAACTGTAAGTATTCTATCATATATCGGTGAGATCAATTTATACTTCAGTTGTGCGTTAAGGTTCTTGAAATAAGTCGCCTACAATCTTGCACAATCTTGCAGAAACGTAGCAGGTAACTCTAAAAATATTTTATTAGAATATGGAATACTAAGAAAAAATATCAATTAAATTAGAAATACTTCACTGAGCAACCTAGTTTCATGATAGGGGTAGACTATGGGATTACCTTTTCTAGACTATAACTGAATTATACTAAAGTATATTAAGCGAAGTCTCCATTTGTGGAACAACATCAAGACGCACACCACAAATAGGAGGAGGAGCTTTTTTTTTATATTAAGCGATTAAAATATTCGATAGATTAAAGGACATGATCAGTACTTGAAGAGTTATTTTTTTATTATTATTGTGGGAATGAGCTAGAGTTTTACTGATCGCGTTGGTTTTTTTAGTTATCTTAATCTCTTGATAAAAATCAAATTATTTATCAGGCACTCTGAAATGATTTCGTCGCTATTTTCATAGTTCTAAATAATTTCTTTGCGCATATTGAAAGATACAGAATTTCGAAGCACTAAAATTATAAAAAATAAATATACATGAATTAACTTACCTTTTGCTTTTATTAAATTACAATCAATACAACAACAATACAAAAGGAGTTTTACTCCCTTTGAGTATTAATATACATATTTGCTGTATAACGAAATGTATACAACGGGGCGCAAAATTAAGCACCCTATCGAAAGATCTACCAGTTTTGCGAGTGGCGCCGTACGCCAATCATATTTGGCACTCAAAATCATGTTTTTTACTTAGTAAAAAGGTTATTAAAAAACAGTATGATTAATTTTGCGCTATCATGCAATACAATTTTCACAATGATAAATGATAATTTATTAATTAAATAATTTTTAACAAACTGAAAAAAAATTGGGCTCAATTACAATTATTCTTTCTCACTATATATTACAAAAATATCGTCATCTTAACGTTAAATTACAGTAAACGTTTTAATTAAAACAGATAAGCTTAGCTTAAAGTAAAATTAAATTCAATAGTACATATTCGGGATCTTATTGAGTTGACGAAGAGAGCGAGCAATGGTAGCATTGAAGGCATGATTTCTTCTGCATCTATTCAAATGGAACTGATATTTATTACCTAAAGACCTGGTAGGGACCGTAAAGTTAACCATTTCTAGAAGAGAGGAACAGTCAATTTCCCACCTGATAATATTATATAAAAAAGACAGCGACAAAATCGATCTTCTACTATACTTTCTAGCTGTTGGAGATTAATTAGAAGTAGGCGAGATTTATATGACGGGACAGGATCAGAGAAATTCGAGAAGAAATTCTTACTTAAGAATAGTAACTTAAGAGTATAAGAGTCTGCAAAGTTCGAACTATTCCTTTCTATAAAACCAATAGTAGAGTACGCTTTATATATATATATATATAATTGGCGCGTACACCCTTTTTGGGTATTTGGCCGAGCTCCTCCTCCTATTTGTGGTGTGCGCCTTGATGTTGTTCCACAAATGGAGGAACCTACAGTTTCAAGCCGACTCCGAAAGGCAGATATTTTTATGAGGAGCTTTTTCATGGCAGAAATATACTCGGAGGTTTGCCACTGCCTGCCGAGGGGCGACCGGTATTAGAAAAATGTTTTTCTTAATTTTGGTGTTTCACCGAGATTCGAACCAACGTTCTCTCCGTGAATTCCGAATGGTAATCACGCACCAACCCATTCGGCTACGGCGGCCGCCTTAGATATAGTACAATAAAATCTATATGACTTAGAAATGTAAAACATGCATCAAAAACAATGTTATAACAAGTAGGAATCATGTTTTTTGTTTTTTAAATACGTGAATCTAAAAGATTTTATTATTAAGCGATAATCGATGAAATGAGATAAAATGTAAAATGAACTCAGCAAACATTGTTTTCGTATTTTTGCGGATGACTCTAGGACCGAGCACGGTATCGCCTCTGGTGTCTATGTCGAATCCAACACTCGACAAAACAACACTCTTGGAATGTACGCATCTGTGTTCCAAGCGGAGGTGTATGGTGTTCAAGAAGCGATTAACTTTGTTGTCGAAAACAAATGGAGTGGCAGAACTGTATGTGTCTGCAGTGACAGCAAAAGTATGGGGTTTGAGGCCAATTTCCTTGGCCCGGAGACCGTTCTGACACTCCCTTCTGCAGCCATCAAAGCCACGGATAGAAAATGGATTCCTTTAAGCCTTTTAAGCGAGCTTGACAGGCTGTTAGAGACTGCAGATGGACAAAACTGATGTTACCTGACATGTCCAACTAACTGTCGCAGATCCTCCTGGCATTAAGCAGAAGGGACTGTAGTAGCTAGTAGGCCACTTTTTATGGGCAGAGCACATGGAAACGGTGTGCATCTCAGAGAGTGCACTCTACCCAACATTTGTAGAGGGGGATGAGACGGTAGATCACTTTCTGTGTATCTACCCGACCTTCGCTCAAATCAGGCTTTAGGTCTTTGGCACTGATGTGTTAAGAAGTGACCACTTTGGTTCCTGTGCACTGCGAGATCACTCAGATTTCTTCGTAGTGCTGTACTTGCTAGTCTGTTTTGACACAAAAATGAAAAGGGATATTCGAGAAACACTACCCCATTTAAATAATCTATTAGTTTGAAGTTTATATTCATCTACCGAGTTTGAAATAGCAGAATAAATTTTTAAATCATCCGCATACAGAAGGAAGGTGGGGGAAAGAAAGCATCTACTTATATCATTCATAAATAAAACAAGGAGCAAAGGGTAAGAGCAAATACTTTCCACCATTTTGTTTAGAAATAGTAAAACTCCAACAAGATGAACTAAACGAGATTAATTTTTGTACAGTCTATTGTTTTTACTTTTTTGGAAACTGTAAACGTTATATACTCCCCGAAAAGTTTCTCAATTATAAGCATATTGTGAGGTCAGTTGGGTTACCAGAATAAAATGCGCCCTTAACACAGCTCATCCTCAAACTATGGTCATATATATGAAATAAAAATGTAAACAATTTAATAAAGTATCAAACAGTCAAACATATCATAGACTTATGCAAGAAAGATAAGTGATAGATTAGATTTTAATACTACTATATGTCAAATCGTTTATTCACCCAGGCATGGTCTCCCGAGAAATTATTGTTGAAACAAAGAGTAAACTAGTGGTCTCAGTCATAAATAATAATCCAAAAGTATTGAATTCTAAAGCAAGTATTCCAATACAAAATTTAATTAACAAATAATTGAGCAGGGCCATATTTTGTTTTAATCAGAACCAAAACTAATAATTTTTTTCTAATTTTCAGTGAAAAAAATCAAAGTTTCTTATAAAAAATTTGCGATTTCAAAAATTTTGAGTTATATCTTTAAAATCTAAGTATTATTAAGAATCACATTTTGATTTTTAATTCATCGTTCAGAAAATATAATCATATATCGAGTTACATTTTTTTAGGCAAAATATTTTTCGAGTTTTACTTTTAGCTCTGAAATTATATTATTTTCAGACTGATTTTTTTTAAGTGTTAATATTTAAGAATTTGTTTTATACCCTTGAGTTTAGGTTGGTGCAAGTTTGAAATAGCTCGAGAATCGCGTCCAATTTTGATTTTTTTTTTTTGCTGACTTCGCGATCGTGAGTTACTTTTGAACGTTAGAGCTGTGAAATCCTATCATGTTTTATTAAAAAATATACTAATTGGAAACCTTTAAAAATATATTTCCATTCCAAGTTAAGACAAGTGTTATGCGCTTTTAAGAGAAACCTTGGACTTTCGGTAAGATATGCAAAAATGTAGACATGCCAGCAAATCAACAAGACCACGTTCGTACAAAGTCAAAGTCCTTGCTGATGGTGTTGGCCCCGAATATTCTATTGATGATTCGTAGCCATTTGTTGACGAAATATTGTGGCTTCTGTTTGATGATGTTAGAAACCAGACATTTCGTAAAACAATACTGACTTCTCATAGGAGCTGAATATTCGCAGTTTAGAGCACCTGGCGATGGTCGCACTCGCCCATACTATATATATGCATTCGCCCGAACCCCACCCTTGCTTTGTTTAGCCTGTAGTTGTCTTCTTCTGTCCCGCTATCTGCCTTGATAGTTCAGCCGAGGTGGCAGAAGTTTTCGACAAATTCCACCGGACATCCGCCAACCATTATATGCCCTGTTTTAATGTGGTGACTCTCATAGCTTTGGTTTTGGCGATGTTGACTTCCAGTTCGACAGTGCTTGCCAGCGTGACTAGTCTGTCCGCCTTCGCGTGTATGCCAGTGAGTTTGTGAAAGAGGTGGCAGAAGTCATCCGAGAACTCAAGGTTCTCAAGATATCTGGTGAAACTCCATAAGATGCCTCTTTTCTGCAGGGGCAATCTAATAAACAAATTTGGATGTGTTATTATGGATGGATGACGTAAAAAGTATTTAAAAAAATCCAAAGGACTATATCGTAGTTAAATTCAAAAATAAAAAATTTCAACAATTTCCCAAATATGTTCTCATTTGGAAGCCAACTTGCTAGTGTGGAGTTAAAAGCGATCCCTTTTTAATCAGTAGCAGAATAAACCAAGAAATTTGTATTAAAGATTGTCTGGAAGAGCAGCATTTACCTTTTGTATGGCTTTATAAGGGTTTTGTACTCATTGGTCAGGTCTCACGACATTTCATTATGGAAGAATAGCTGTCGCATCATAGCATCATAGTTTGTTTTTGTACCAAAAGAGATAAATTCAAAACTCCGACCAATCGGGACCTATGGGCGGAAATTAGGAAAACTAAACTTCTTAAGACCCATAACGCTGTAAAAACCATACGAAAATAAAAAAAAACAAGGCCGCTTCACTAAGGACTTCGTATAAGGCTGATGAAGAATCTCAAGCCGTAACTTTGTTCGTTTGCTCATAACGAAGAAATCTAAATTATTTTTATTCGCATTTCAAATACGAGCAGTTTTTTCGTGAGCATACTTTAGATGTATTTACTTATACATCTATGCATACATGGCATGGAAGAAATGCGTACGGGGGTTGCAAACAACTTTTTCCTGCACTTTCTTTCAAGGCTATTCGGAAGTATTATTTTCAATCAGCTGTTGAAACGATCCTATAATGTCCGCTTGAATAAAAAATAATTCACGTACTACTAAGCCTGCTTGAAAGACAAAATTTCATTGTTACTTACACTCATATCTACTTTCCCTGCCTTCACAAATTATTTACCCTTTACAGGAGGCAAAAATGTATGTAATAAATTAATTGAATATTGCGGATTGATTTTTTTTATATGTTCACAATAATAATATAAATAAAATATTGTTTGTATTATATTGAAGTATGAAAAATAATTACTTCCTTATCATATTTCCTTTTTTTCCAAGCTTCAAGCTTCCGCGTTGTGCAATAGGATGGTTATGATGAGAAACTTATAAAGTGTGAGATTTGTTCATCGAGAGAAGTATTTACTTCCTAACTGTCTACTGAATTCAAAGTAAAACGTGTTAAATTTCCAGTTTGGCATTATTATCGCAGTTAACATTTTTATAGGACCCGACTAGAATTACAGTGAGGCATGCCGAAGAATCAGTTAGGCCCGAATTAGGCAGGCCTTACTGAGGCACGAATCACTATTACCTTACCAGGCCCACGTTAGGCAAGGCAAAGATTGGCATTTCAGAACAATACCAAATTTGGTTGTGGTCACGAAAATCTGTGGCAGTGTCTCACTTAGCATAAATTGGAATCCCTAACTGATTTGTAGAAGGGCATCCGGAGTATTACCGAAGTTCAGTTTTTCGAACCTGCGCCTAATGGGGCAGATGTGTGGTGATACCTTTCGGGACTTGGGCCTAGTTTGGCTGCCTTATGAGGCGCAAATTTGGAATGCGGTCTGCCTTATTTGCGCCTAATCACTGCCTTCCCAAAATTTCTAGTCGGGGAAATACTTCATCATTTCTCTGTTATATTCACACCATCAGCCTCAGTCTATTAGCGGATGGATTGTTGTAAGAACGACAAAGACTCTGGTGAGCACTTAAGTCGAATACGGCCAAGTGGCCTAAGATCTCGTCTTTCCACTTTAGCTCGCTCCAAAGAGATGTTTGGTTGTTACTCAGACGATTCTTGCCCGAAGTCTAAATTTATAAACTACTTGAGTTCTATACGAAACAATCATTTCTTTCTGCACAGATGAATGGAAGACGAAAAATGGTTTCAAAGAAAGAATTTAGTGTACTATTAAGTTTTTGGTTTAGAATTATATAACTTAATTATATAATTTCATAACTCTTTAGTTTTTGTAGTCAGTTTGAACTCACGTTCTCTTGTCTACTTGAATAACAAAATTGATTAATAAATTTCGCCAAAAATATAAAAAATCGAAAGGTTAGCATATTTCTTAGTCGGTTGGGAACACGTTCTAGCCTGTAAGTAATGCAAGAAAATTTCAGCGTCATAAGTAGGATGAGTGAAGCAAATCCGAGATGTGATTAGGGTAAGGGTATTGTTTGTTTCAGTCAAAACTCGCCGAAATTCCTTGTTCCCGTTTATTAATGGGAAGTCAATTAAATTCCTCAAGGAATTAAATCGAGTATAAAAGTTAACTGCTGTATTTTAAAGAACAAAACTATTATCTATGATTTAAAAATACAATTTTCCGTGGATTATATAAAATACAGTGGCCTCAAACTGTTGCACGACAACTGTAATAAGAAAAATTGTAAAATTGTTTAATTAAAGTACGCGCGTAAATAAAATAAAAAATTACTGAATCCTCTGACAATAAGAGAGAAATCATTTCATGTTTCATTAAAAGTTATTCCACTTAGATAGGGTGGGTGGCGATCTTTAAAAGGGCAAGCAAATGATAGTAAGCTTTACTCCATAAACTGGCAAAGCTCCCAACTGATGACGTTGGTCTTTCGGCAATTTTCTTTGAAAAGTATTCCACTATTGCTACACTACTAAAGAATGGCTTAAATAAACTACTTGCAGTCGCAATCTTCATTTTATGTCCACAGTTTCTAGTGATATTGTATGGAATTATTTTAGTTAGGACTTCTTCAAAGTTTTTCACACTGTGTCACATAGCAATCTGTCGTGTAAATTAAGCGGACGCCACAGCTGAGTGGGTTGGTGCATGACTACAATTCGGTAGTGCCCTAGTTCGAGGCCCGGAAATGAAATACGAAATAATAGAAAAGGTTTTTTCTAACAGGCCGGCAATGGTATTTTACATTCGTCTCCTCCTCTACTAAAAGTTTTTGACTCATATTTATATTTCTCAAGTCACAACCACTTTATTACTTCAAAATCATAATCGATCTTTCGTTTTTAGAGACGTAATAGTTCAAACTTTGCAGATTCTTAGAAATTAAATTACACGTTTTTTCGTTGTAGGTCGGAATATGCTTCATTACCGATATGCTGTCACAAGAATTGAGTGAGTGCGATAAATGTGTTTTACACTTTTTTTACGAACTTTAAATTTCTCTGTCCCAATCTGTCGATTCTATCATTATATTTGGGATTTAAGTTCATCCAAGGTGACCCTGATTGTGCATTTCTGTTGCAACGCATTAACCTGCTGCTCCCGGCGAGAACTTTACGAAGCTCTTACCCATTTTATCTTAAGATATTCAAAGCCACTATCGAGTGCTATGCAAATTGCTCGAACTGTTGAAGAAGTTGTATTTGTATTTTTGGTAAGTATTGTACATGGAAATGAAAAAGTAAATATAGGGGTTTTCAGTAAGAGCGCTTCAACTTTTGAACTTTTTTGAATAAAACACAAACGGTTTGACTTTTTTAACTAATTTTTTTTTTATTATCGAGTTTGAACATATACATTTAAGTATGAAATTCGATTTCTTTTGCATGACCACCGCGTGGACGTTTTACGAAGTCCAATCGTTGAACCCAATTTTCGACCACTCTTTTGCATAAATCGGCCGAAATTCCAGCAATTTCGCGTTCAATATTGGCTCTGAGCTCACAAATCGTCGCCGGCTTGTTACTGTAGACCAATGACTTCACATAACCCCCCACATAACGGGACGGCTTGTTAAATGGACCGTAACATGGCCGTAATGCTCTTAAAGTAGCAGCAACAGAACGATTATTTTCGTAAAATGTACTAATTAATTTTAATAACGAATAGTGTGATCCATTATATTTTTAAATCATATGTGTTTCTCATTTATACGGTGAGAAAACATTACCAAACTCAATTAAAAAAACTCACTGTACTAGAACCATGTAGTTAAGAATACGATTATATTTGTATATAAAATTGTAATTAAAAATTTGTAATATTTTATGTAGATGCTCATCATCAATGGCATCATTTGCAAAATAAGTAAGTTCAGCTATCTAAGAATATTATTGCTTCCTTTAAGAATTTACCAACACTGTTCGTTAAGAAAAAATAGGCGGAGACTTAATTGTGCACTCTCAATTCTCTGCCTCAGGTACTAATAAGGAGATACCAAAAGCGCTGACTCAACATATGTTTAGAGCGAAAACAGCTGCTGGCTGCTGTTAAGAGCAAAAACGGTCTGTTTGAATGCTATATCTCCTTCTCTCACTCTCTCTGTTGCTCTTTTTACCATCAGTTTGAGGAAAGAGTGAAGCGCGACTCTTGAGTTAACCGACATCAATGGCAACCGACGCAGGCTATATAATATTTGCACCAAAGTGTGATAGTAGCAGTGAAAAGCAATAAAGCACTCTCTGCAGCCATAAACAATCGTGCGAGTAGTACAGTCAACGGTATGTGTATGGATGTAGAAGTGAGATAGCAACTGGTCGTAAAAACTATAAAGATGGCATTTATGGGTATGCGTGATGGAGTTGGTTGGGAAGTCTCGTTCGATACTGCTGCAGAACTACGTCAGCGCAGCGACACGCTGCCGACGCTATAGTCGTCTCTGCCGTGATGAGGGGAAACATTTAGTGTGGAGTGTTTATTGCGCTGCGCTGCGCAGCTCATATTTCTCCTTCTTAATGGTTTGTTTACATCATAAATAAAAACATGGCCGAACCTCTTCGGGTGGTTTAGCACGGCGGGAGTACTGCACGTTATGTGTGTGATTCGGTCTCAGATATAATCGACGTGGCGTTCTGTTGGAGTTTGCGTACTGTGGAATACAAGTTTTGGCGTAATACATTTGGCGCGCTTTTCACTGCAGCAGCAGCAGCAGCTTACAATTGTAAGTAATACACCGACTGACCAAGCTCGAACTCTCAACGACTAATTATTAGATGGTATTAGGAGTGGAAAGGGAGAGAACGTTATTCGGTGTTGTATTCATTTTTTAATTTGGTGATGATTCTTGTTATTATTTAGGCTAGAAGCATGAAAGTCTTTGATTCTCTTTGACATTTCAATAGCGAAATGTTCTGCCGGCATTCTATACGAAAAATTTGGTGTTTTTTTTTTTTTTTGCCAATTTCGAAGCGTTTCAGCGTATTTGGTTGCTTGCAGATATATGTATGCAAATACGCATGTGCTTAATATGTACGTGAGCTATTCTGTTTAGTGCCAAGTGAAAAGTGATTTAAAAATGCCATGGCGAATCAATTTTCCCGAGGGTAAACAGACAATCAGACGAGTCTTGACAAAAATAGAACTTTGTGTAATCAAGTCTTCATTAAAAATTATAATTTATTTTTGAAATAATGTAGTTGAGGAGTACAAAGCAACAATATTGCGCTGTGATTCGCAAAATTTCAGTAGAAACTACCAAAACTAGAAAATAAAAATATGCAAAAATGTATGATTATGAGTACCGTGAGTTGGGTGCTAGTATTGCTAGAATTAAAATGAAGTTGTGAAAAAATGTCTGAAATTGTTCTGCCTTTCCAGATCTGATGGTTATACAGATTATTTCATTACTTTACTTTTAATCGCTTTAAATAATTATCGCGCTAGAATACCGAAATATAACAGCATTACTTCTTCTCTCATTCTTTCCACAATTTTGACTTCAAAATTAGAATATACATACTTATGGACCCAAAACAATATACAACCTGCGAAAAAAATATAGCACATCAACTTTTTCACCACTTTTGATTATTTTTATGAATGTTAATTGTTTTCTTTGGGGCCAATTAAAACTAACTTCTGATACTGAAATTAATAAATACATATAACTGCACATACATTTTTTATTTCAAATTCTGATTAAAAATTTTGAAATTTTGTTGGAAATTTGTAAAATTTTTGTAATTTTTCTACAGAAGTTTGAACTCTTATTAATATGATCTTTATTATAGAATGAACTGTGTTTTTATAGAGAAAATATTAAAAATAAAAAACAAATTATTAAATAAATAGTCAAAGCTTGTTAAAATGCTGAGGTGCCATATATTTTTCGCAGGCTGTATGCAAATAGTTTTCCGATTTACTCGCATTTATTGGCATATTTTTCGTCTTTTTCGTAATATACTCGAAAGTTATCTGTTGTTCGGCGCTTCACGGCGACTTTAGAAAACATTTTTTCTATAACTTTAACCCTTCAAAACCCACAGAAGGCCTTGTCTTGACCATCAACCGTCGGTAAGCCACACAAGGACATATGTACGAGTTTAGCGTCTAACTTTAAATTTTGGCAAAGTCGAAAATGATTAACCCCTGAATTTATGCTAGACATTTGCGAGCCACATTTATACGTTTTGTGTATTTTACGCTTATAAATGCCACGGAATGTGTAAACCAATAAAATTGTTGAACATCAACTATAGGCATGTTGGGTAAGCAGCCGAAAAAAAATCCAAGACGCCTACGTGTGCACTCCTATTGATACTTAAACAAAAATTGAGTTGTACAAATAAATAGAATATGTTTTTCATAACAAACCATTTCTCTACTCTGCAAAGGAAAATGCAATCAATGGTGGGTGGAATAAGTTCAGGTGGCGCATGCAGTGTTGGCCCCCTCCGGATAAACAAACGCCACTGAGCGCCTCTAAAAATATTATGTTTTAGCACCTCAACACCGCCAGCAGAAGCTGCAATTCAACAAGAGCAAAAACAAAAAACAAAAATAGAACTACAACAACACCGGCTGGAGAAAACCATAAAGAGCAGTAGCTACATCAGAAGCGCTTGTAGTTGGCGATGGCGCACTTGCACCTTCCAATTCACGCTGCGGCTGTTACCAAACCAGTGGGATATCCAAGCTTTGGCATGGCAGTAGTCCCGCTGGTGTTGGCGCTTTTGCTGATGTTGCTACCATTTCCTATGCTAGTTGTGTGTATGTACATAAGTATGTGTACAGTGAACATGCTGCGAAATTTCTAATTTGTCGAATAACTAACTGTGGGCATACTGACTGGTCCTAATGCTGTATTAATATTATAAATACACATACACAGACACATAAATAGTATATTGTATATCTTTTCCAACCTGACACGGATGAGTTAATTGTGGCTTTAATTTTATAAACAAATTGCATGCTTGTTATCAAAAAAAAAAAAAAAATAATGGCTTGAATTTTGATTATATAATATAAACATTACACAAACAAACAATATTTTTAAAATGTTATTAGGCAAGAACTCTGAAAATACACTACGAGACGTCATTAAGAGATGTTGTCTTAATATAGAAAGTCCCCATCTCAGTTTTGTAGAAATCAATTTTTTCAGATTTCGGTAACTCACTCCTAATAAAAATCTCAAAATAAATCAGTGCAAAATTCGGTACGAACCGAACTTTATATACCTGCGCACGTTTTAATAAAAATTATTTTGGAGCCAAATAATCTCATAGGCAATGAGAGTTATAGCTTTTAACATGCGTCCGTTAGATCTGTTATTCGATCTCAATAATATTTGTGTCGAATCTCAACGAGAGATCTTTGTTTATAACGCATATGGTACGTTTTTTTCCTATTCTTTTCCCAATCCGAAATAATCCAAGATTATAACCATACTTTTTCACATTCAACCCTGTATTATCGATAATTATTATTACGAATGTAAGGAGAAACGTCAAAGTAAAATCTAAATAAACTGGACGCCGGCAAAGAAAAGAGGTTTGCAGACTTAATTTCTAACAAAATGTTTGTTAAATAGTATTAATTATGCATTCAGTTTACAGGAAAAAGCGTGTGTCCATATGCGCTTTGACCTGTTATTGCTTATTGTAAAATGTAATATCGAATTTCATGTGCGTATTACTGCCAACTTCAGTTCAGTTGTTGCCGTTGATTTGGTTGTGTTGGCAGCGCGCGAGATACGGCCAGTATTAGAATCAGCACAAATAGGCACAGAATTTACTGCAGTAAAACAGTTCTTAAATAATCTCTTCATAGAGAGAAGTTCCGTTTGAAGGTTATCAACCTTTCCCAGTAGCGATTGTTTTTCATAATAAAGAGATCGCAACAGAGAAAGTATGTGACCATTCTCTGCTCTAAGCCCAGCTAATTCTTTCAAAACAGCAGTGAGCGATTCCACCCCTTTGACAATTTGCTGACCATTGTTTGGCTTTTGAGTAACTGGCGGAATAGATGGTCCTTGTTGTTTTTCAAGCACATGAGCAGAAACAATATTATGATCCTCCACCGGCGGCAATGCATCAGGTGTGTTGCGGGGAGCGAGTTGAGTTTCGCCGCGCTTTAGTACAAACTGCACAGAAAAATTCGCGATCTGACTTCACAAAAAAGTCAGCATCAGCTTCTGACAGGTTAACACATTTTAAGTGGAAAAGTTCCTTGCATTTGGAACATTGAATTTTCGGCTGACCGCGGTCGACTTTTTGCTTGCAAGTGCAAGGCATGCTAAAAGTGTCCAAGTAAAAATTAAAATTAACAATTACAATCGCACTAAATAAAAATATCACACCGAAAATGAACTAATCGCACATCCGAATAACTTGACGATCAAAATTATTATACAAATATTCGTATGTCAACAACGAGAAATGAAAACAAATTCGAATTTAAACTTTATTTATTTTTAAATTGATGAACTCCTTGCTAGGGGCAAGAAGTTCTAGGTCAGTGTCTCCTTTGAAAATTTCAATATAGTTATTAAAATCAAATCAGAGCGTTTGTATCTTATGCTTGAAAGCGTCGGTGGCTTACTAACTTTTGCTCGATAGGATGAAATTCCCAAGATGAATATGACGAGATATAAGTGCACACAAGCAATATTTGCTTACTTTTTCGCAAATCTGTTTTTTCTACGGTAATATTTTATATTGTAATATATTTTGAGGTACTAAATCATTGGGGATGGGTATGGGAATAAGTTAGGGTAATCACGCTCCATCAAATACAACTTGTAAAGGGGGGTTTCAACGCTTCCAAAGTAGGAATTTCGACGTGAGTGATAAAGATCGCGAAGGGGCACAGAAAAAATTCGAAGATACTCAACTGCAACAACGATTGTATGAACACGCAGGTAACTAGTTGGCACATCAATTGAAGCACAGGGATATCGAGAGACGTTAGAGACGTGAGATGCTTCTTGAACGGCAGAAAAGAAAAGGTTTCTACATCGCATCGTCACTAGCGATGAAAACTAGATCTATTATGCTAACCCTAAGCGTCGAAGATATTGGGGCCTGCCAGGTGAACTAGCAGCCGCGAAAAAAAATATTCATGCTTCAAAGGCTATGTTGTTCATCTGGTGGGATCAGTAGGGTCATCTATTATGAACTCCGACTGCAGCTAGTGTGTTTGAATTGAGCTTTCAAAGAAAAGCGGCCGGAAAGGTGCGGTAGACTTAACGAACCGATTTTGCTGCTTTGTTGCTAAATCGGTCAAGAAATATTTAGAGTGACTGAATTGGGAAATCTTGCTCCACCCGCCTTATACCCCAGACATTGCACCTTCGGATTACCATCTGTTCCGATCAATGCAGTCAGTCCTTATTGGAGATCGCCTCACGTCTTACGAGAGCATCGTAAACTGGCTCAATGAACGGATCAAGTCAAGAGAACTCGGATTTTTCGTTAAAGGAATACGTAAGCCGGCTGATAGATGGAGTAAAGTTGTAGCTTCCAATGGCACATACTTCACATATTATCATGCATTATTCAATAGTTTAAATAATTCGTAACTTTGGCGAAGAAAGGACGGAATCTTATTCCAATATCCAAAATAATTTCTTTTTATGATATTTATTTTAATAATATCTATTAAGATTGTATTAGAAATTGTTTTAATGAATGACAAAGTAACGACTACTTAGTATAATGGAACCCACCAAGGCATCGCTTGGTTTCTAAGAGATGTTTCTTTTGGTGCAGCATCAGAGGATGTAGCTGTAAAATGCATGAAATAGGATGGAATTTCTTATTCATATTTTCAATATTACATTAACTTCGGCAGACGGCTGCAAATGTTATTTCAGTATACAAAGCTAATTTTTGCGAATCTCTTATCACCTCGGGTCTAATAGTATTTCGCCAGCATTATAGCAGGTGTCTAAAAAATTATTTCTGCTCAAGGTAAGTTTTAGTTCTAGTTTTAGGTTAGGCCACAGTTTCTCCACAGTTGTTTTAAAGATGTTTAAAGTTCTCCGCGCTTCCTTCGAAAAAAAAATTATTGCAATGATATTGATATCATCGGCCTTAACAACAACAAAACGAGGTAACTCCTGTCATCAAACAAACTGTCGGCGTACTCGTGTATCGGCACCCATGCCATTGCTGACAGTTATGATTTCGAGGTTGTAAGACACTTCGTTTATTTAAGAACCAGTGTTGACACCGATAAAAATGTCAGCCTTGAAATCCAACATAGAATCTCTCTTGACAAAAAGTACTACTGCGGACTAAGTAGGCAACTGAGTAGTAAATTCCTCTCTCGACGAACAAAACTAACACTCTACAAGGCTCTCATCATGCCCGTCCTAACGTATGGCGCAGAAGCTTGGTCGATCACTATATTTGATGAGGCGTCCCTTGGAGTATTTGAAAGAAAGATTCTGCGGAAGTTTTTTGGATCTTTGCACGTTGGTGACGGAAGGCGATGGAACAATGATTTGCATAAGCTTCCCGACAACATAGACATACCGCAGCAAATAAAGATTCAGCGTCTTCATTGGCTGGGTCATGTCGTCCGCATGGATACAACCGCTCCAGCTCTGAAAGTATTCGATGCGGTATCAGCTGGTGCTAACAGAGGAAGAGGAAGGCCTCCTCTACGTTGGAAAGATCAGGTGAAGAAGGACTTGGCTTCACTTGGTGTTTCCAACTGGCGCCGGTTAGCACGGGATAGAAGCGATTGGCGCGTTTTGTTAAACTCGGCCAAAATGGCGTAACCGGTTATCGCGCCAATAAAGAAGAAGAAAAATCTGAAGGATCCTTTAAAAGCGCAGTTACAAACAACTGTGAACAGTAACCTCTTTAGTTCTGTTCCTCTGCTGCTTTTCATTTGCAATTCACCACCTTTCATTTTCTTTACTTTACACTTTTATATTTTACTACACATTTGCAGATAAGTTAAGCTTGTACAATGAAAAGACTTCATGTCTCACTCTACCGATAAAAGAGATATATAAAATAAACAATTAAATATTTGTTGAAGTTCAACGACGGCTTTCATTGACGTGGAACGCAGGGGAAAAACTACGTTCCATTTACTTCTATATTTAATTTAATTTCTAATTACTCTATTCGATTATAAAAGGGAAACGTTTAGATAAAAAATGACGTATGGCTCGTTTTACATTTGCGTTTTATGTGCGCTTCGTTTAAACTCCGATGTATGTACGTCTGACACACTTTCGTTCGTAAACTTAGCGTCTGTCCCTAGGGTAGTTGGCGGTGAGTGGTAATACAAAAATATAGCACAGGGTGCCTAACAATATTTTTACCCATATTTCAGCAGAAGTCGTTTATTTGTAGAAAAACGTAAACTCATGAGTGCGGTGTACCAGCGGCATTCCGGAGTATGTAAGCTCGCCGCTTTTTAAATTGTTCCATGTTTTTGTTCATTAAAAAGAATTGTACATTCTGTCAAAAAAGTACCGAGAGTTGTTCAATAAAACTCAAAATAATTGTTTAATCATCAAAATTTATTTTGTCGCTCTCAAAATAGGCTCCATTCGAAGCAATACACTTATGCCAACGATTAGTCCAGTCATCAAAACACCTTTGAAAAGCCTCTATCGACTCAAAGCGGCATATGCGGAGTAGCAATTTAAGTTTCGGGAAAAGGAAAAAGTTACAGGGGGCTAAATCTGGTAAATACGGTAGTTGTTCGATGATATACATATGTCGAGTTTTTGGTCAAAAAGTTGTTCACAATATGAGCCTTGTAAGACGGTGCGTTATCATGGTGCAAAATCCATGAGTTTTCTTTCCACAAATTGGGTCGTTTCATACGAGTATTATCCCTCCAACGTCGCACAACTTCCAAAGAATATTCTTTATTTACCGGAGAACAATTTGGAACGAGTTCCAATTGCACAACACCATTATAATCAAAGAAAACGAGCAAAGTAGCATTACTTTCACTTTTTACCGACTTTGGCGTAGTTTTTTGGGTTTCGGCTCATGTGGATAGCGGGATAGCGCCATTCAGCCGCCTGTTGACTGGTTTGCATGTCAAACTTAACCAACGTCTCATCACCTGTTATGATGCGCTGGACGCTGGATAAACGTTGGGCCCGAATTCACTTGCTCAAGCATGTCTTCAGCCACCTTCTTCCGATTAACTTTTTGAAAGAAACTCAACCCTCTTGGAACGAATCGAACAGCCACGCGTGTCTTGCGCAATTGGAGGTGTAAAATGTTGCGAATTGATTCTTGAGACACGCTAAGGTCACGAGCTACCTCCATCAAATTTAAATGATGGCTTTCCAGCACCATTTCCAAAGTCTACAAGAATCGTTTTCTGTCGCACCTATCTTTTTCATGTGATAATTAAGTTTACGATGTCCTGTTAGTAGTTCAGTATAATGTTTTATGTCCTTCCTGCTTAGGTTAAGGATTGCTTCAGCAGTTATCCGTTCTGGATCTATAAGTCTTGCCCCGCATGCCCGATTGGGTTTTCCAGTAATCGATTAGGCCTCGTTGTTCCTGCTCGCGTAAAAAGGCACTTTTGAAGCTGTTATTTACCCCCGCAGAAAGGTTCAGGACCTATGAACCCGGAACCAACATCAAGGTAACAAAATTTCTTGATGCTAGGCTGTTTAACATTTCCTGGCTGTTAAAACATTCCCAGATCAACATTGATTGGAATGAGAAGATATCCAGCTATTTTAGAGCTACTTGACTGTCAGACAAAATGTTAATATTGGCACTGCGTTGTTCTCCGGAGACATTCTCTGGCACGCAGCTCTAAGGCATGCACCTGGAAACTGGAAGTGGGTTTTCTCATTGCAATTGCTTTTTTGAAATGTATTCCGACAATTCCAGCTCCTGCACTACCGTCTTCTATTTTGGACCCATCAGAAAAGCACACCTGTGCGCCCTGTTTTAAGGATATTTCGTTGTTTCTCCACGCTGAGCGGTTACTAATGATCACTTTGAATTTCTTGGAGAATTCTTGTTTCCTTTCCATCTTGTCATGGACTGTCAGGCTCGGAGAGTTTGCGATTGAACCCAAATGCCACCCTTAATTGGATTGGAAACAACTGAGGGAGCAAGAATCGATCTTCCCCTTTCTAAAGACTTCAAGTTGATCAATAACAAACGGGATGTATAAAATGGGATGGGATCAGAAAACTCTGCTAATCTTAATACATATTTCATACACATCTTTTGCAAATGGTAGATACTGTCGATTAAAAATCTATTGAATGGCTTAAAATGTACAATGAATGTATACAACTTTGATGGTCCATAAAACTTGATCTACTCCGTTACACAAAACCTAAACAAAATATGATTTTGATAAGATGAAATTAATGTGACTATTACATAAAAAACGACGGTCAAAAATTACACCTAAATCTTTGGATGTCATAACAGCTTAGAGTACAATATTAGATGTGCTATAAGAACTATGAAAATCTAAGAGGCACACACTTCTAATGGGGAAGCTAAAATCTGTCATTCTGTTTTTATTACTTGACTTGTATAATTTCACTACGATCAAAATTTTTTTTTTTTCAAGCATTTCAAAAACCAAAAAAATTGTAGCATTTTTCGCACTCTTTTACTGGACCTTGTTTAAGTCTTTTTCACACATATTTTCGTAAAAATTCACGCATACTATGTATATAAACGTTACTAACTATTTTCTACAACTCTTCCTTTTTATATTTGTACATACGAGTACATAACTCTCGCATTCACATGTTGGCTAAGTTATAATCTAATACCAGCAACAATTACTGTCTCTGCTCTACTGCAGTCTGCAGCAGTGCCAGTTTTACATACAAAACCACTTAATTATCACACTTGAAAGTATACTTTTGTTACAACTAGGAGTCTATTTTATCCTTTCAGCAGGCCTTAAATTATGACAGTGAGTGCATTATGACACTCAGCCGAGCTGTTGAGCAGTACAACGCTAAAACCAGTTAAGCGGATGCCTTTGGTTGGCCGATGCTAAAAGGATAGCTGAACAAAGAGAAGAAGAACAATGTGGCTTCCGGCAGAGAAGTCTCAAGTGTATGGGTGACCACGCGCAATACATTTAATTAATTTTCTGCTCGGTTACGAGGACAACTAAGTTGATGAATTGAGCAGAAATAAGTTTTACTTGTAAGTTTTGAATACTCGTATAAGTAAAAGTAGTTTGACAATTAACTGAGTCAATTACTTAAACGTAATATTAAGTAAGTTTAATTTTCAGTTAATAAAAAATATTTACATATTTTTCAACTTACTATTTATATATAATATTATAATATACTTCACTGTAATTAAAACCTATTCGAATATTTAAATAAAATGTGAAGATGTACTTGCGTATGCGTGTATATATAGCCACTTAAAATCAATACTTGAGCGGCTACGTCTGAGTGGCACTGGTGGTATTTCGAAGCTGATCAATTGTGCCAATCGATAAAGCAATACCAATAAATCAGTAATGCCGTACTTCAAGTAGCTTTTGCTATCAATCATTTGTTAATCAAATACTGAACAGGAGAAGCTTAAGCTGAAATGATTTATGAGCTTTTGGAAAGTGTGACAAAAAGCACACGACATACATACATACATATCTATGTATGTGAATATAAATTTCATTCGACTCATAATTTACTTGTCGATGCACACAACTGCACGTACGTATATATATATACATACCGCGGTATTTATACCCGCACATTTGCGCTTGAGGTTATTGCAATTTTATTCACATAATGGTTGTACATATGTAAGTAATAAATGGAATCAATATAAATATAGATCTAAATATATATATATTATAAATCTAAATTCTCAGAATGGTGAAAGGATTCGCTTTAACCATGTCTGCTCGTTCGTGCGCACGATACTCGCGCAAATATGAATACTTTTTAATGAGATTGGTGTCGGTTTTGTATTGAAAATAGGCGAAGTAGGTTAATTACCGCGCCCTGCTACCATATAACGGAAATTTTCAAAAAGAGATAAACGTGATGTCTCTAATGAGACCAAGAAAAGAAATGCAACACAAGAAAAATTTTGAGAAATTGGCTGTGCCATGTCCACTTTTAGGTAAATGCGAGTATCTCGATAACGACTAATAAAACTCACTCAAACATGGCACTGGTATTGTTCGTCACCTTATTTAAATCAGACATAACTATTATTGGGTTTGGATGGAAAGCTCATCCACTTCTTACAGGCTAAGACTCAATTTCCGACCCCCTCTGATGCCACAAGCTATAACTTTTCTTGTCTATGAGTTAGTTTGTTCCAAAAATTAACCGCCATCCCAAATTTAATTTTTCTAAAAATATTCACAAGTATATGAAGTTTTGTTCGGACCGAAGTTAGCCTACCTTACTTCTTTGCTATGTTTATATATATATTATGTATATAATTGGCGCGTATACCCTTTTTGAGTGTTTGGCCGAGCTCCTCCACCTATTTGTGGTGTGTGTCTTGATGTTGTTCCACAAATGAAGTGGCCTACAGTTTCAAGCCGACTCCGAACGGCAGATATTTTTTATGAGGAGCTTTTTCATGGCAGGAATACACTCGGAGGTTTTAATTTTGGTGTTTCACCGAGACTCGAACCACCGTTCTCTCTGTGAATTCCGAATGGTAGTCACGCACCAACCCATTCGGCTATGGCGGCCGCCTACTACGTTTTTACAGATTGATATTTTTGTTGAAGCGCAATTGTGGGTAACTTAAATGAGCAATTTGTTTTATACTGGTTTAATTGGATAGCTCATTCTTGATATTGCAGAAAATATACTTCAATTAATTTTCAGGAACAAAATTTTTGATTGGTTGTTAGTTTTTTATATAACTATTAATGTACTAAATATGGTATTATTATTTTAGATATA
Organism: Anastrepha fraterculus; assembly: GCA_037575425.1. Taxonomy (NCBI): domain Eukaryota; kingdom Metazoa; phylum Arthropoda; class Insecta; order Diptera; family Tephritidae; genus Anastrepha; species Anastrepha fraterculus. The sequence goes on from JAYXIM010046480.1 coordinate 66,490, forward strand.
TCTTTATATTAATACGGAGGGCAAAATTTTGTCGTACCTTTGTTTAGTATAGTATTTATAGCCAGAGATAAAAGTTGAAACATATATCAATGGATAGCTTATGTGGAGACGGTTTGCACAATGTATTAAAATAGATACATAAGTGAATAGGTGCAGGTAAAATTAATCACACTATTTTACTTGTAATCTGATGTATCATGCTATAATATGTATCATGATATAAAAGTTGATGAAACAACTGGAAACTTATATATTGTAAATCAATACTATTATAAATTTGATTCAGAAATTATGATGGTGATGGATTAATTAATGATTATTTTTTACTATGGTTTTTCAAAAAATAAAATTTTTTTTGTCCGTAATACATGAAAAGAAATGTTTCCAATTCATAGAATAAAGAAAAATTATGATATTTGAAATACAGCAAACATAAGACTCAGCTTACATATAGGTAAAATGGGATAATATGTTTTTAGCTACATCTATTCACATATATCAGCGGTAATTAAAGTTTCAACATAGAGCTATCCATTTATATATGTTTGCAACTCATTGTTTGCAGAAGTAGACAAAATTCAACCTTATTATGTAAATAGGGTTGTGCATCTCCTGAGTAATATGCCATCTTATTGCATTGTCGATCGAGTACAAATGTTCCAAGTTTACCTTTGCATGGACTACAGGTTCATTTAAAATATATATTCAAAGCGTTATTTGAATATAACGATAATAGACTTGCCTCATGTACTGACCATATAAGATACTAGACAAACGAGATATTTTACGCTGAAGCAATTACGTAAGCTGGCACGAAAGTCTAACTGTAACATGTCACTGGGGCACTTCAGATAAAACCAGAGCGGAACAGAAATATAGTTCTCCAGCTAACTTATGACTCTCATATACCTACTCTGAGGTGGTATACAGCAAACTCGACTCTACATCTTGCCATAAAACTTAATGTGGCATTTAATAACGCCACGCGGTATGTATATATATGGGATTAGGCCAGATATGACCATATCTCTGCATGGCGATCAAGGTTACTGGGCTGTTGCCTTAATAGTTATTTGTCTGACTAGAAATTGCACATTTTTGGGCAAACTTATATTATTCAGGTCTCACTCCTTATCTGACAGAGAAGTTGACACCAGTAAGGTTTCGCAGACATCTTAACAAATTCATCGTTCCAAAATTTAATTACCTACCATCATCTAGATTATTTATTCATTAACGCTAGTTAAAGTGTGGAACTCATTACCTGACATTGTGAAGTGCTGAATCTTAACAGATTTAAGTTCAGGGTCACAAGTCTATAATTATTTTAAAAGTGATTTGATTGCATTAAAGTAGCGCATTAAATATTACTCATACTACATTCTCTAATTACTCGTACTACTTTTGTTTTTTTCTTTTCTAATCCTTCTTTTACATGTTTACCTACTGCATTCTTTTCGTTCTATATTGTTATAGTTAAGTATAAATATATTGTGATGGATTTGTAAATAAACTGGTGTAAAATTTAGATTAAGAAACTTGTATGTTAAAAACAATCCTGTTTTTTATAATATTGTTGAAGTACTATTAAAAGACCTTAGTCTTACTATGTACTATTTATATAAACAAATAAATAAATGCTAAAAACAGGTGTGACTAAATTTTGCTCTCCGTATATATATAACGGTCGAAATTTCGACGAACTGGCGATCCTAGTATTTGTAAACTCACACCACCTGAGGGATATTCGAAGTTCTCTTACAATACAAAACAATATACCTTTGTAAAGTTTTGAAAAAAAGCGGTGTGACATTAATCTTTAAGTAACATCCGGAGATATTTTTTTAAATATATTTTTTATTTAATTCAAATACATTTTTTTTTAGTAATGATAGCAGTATTTTATTTTGAGTATTATCTGTGCAGAGTGAGCACTTGAAGACTGTCGATCCTTGGCGGAAGAAAATCATTAGCTTGGCCTCTACAGGTACCTACGTGGGTACAGTGAGTTCACTTTTTTAGCCATTACAACTATAGTATGGTTTTTAGTTGGCTTTTCAGCACTAGAGCAATTGGGATAATATGAGTATTGTATACAAAAGGCATTTAATGTAAGAAGTAAAATGTCTTATGTGTCTCCTTAACAAAAATTAAGCTCAAACCTGCAAGTAAAAAATTAAAATTTTTCTGGATTTTTTAGTTGTCGGCTTGCTTTTGGTTGACCAAAACTAATATTATTCTAATTTTTAATATTTCAATTTTTAATATTACTTTTACACATTTTCATTATGAAAAAGTTTGCATAATTAAATATTGGACCTTTTTGCACACCAAGAAAATGCATTCGAATTAAAATATTATTAAAATAATAATGAATAGTCGCAACGACAAATTATACCGCCCGCTTTAGCCTTAGTTGTCATTATATCATATATCGGGTGTTTTTTTAAGTGCTGTATAACTCAAAATGATAATACAAAACATAGATATTGTTGGAATGATTTTTTTTATTATAATCTGGCATTTTTTTTATGTGATATCGGGCATACCACATTATATGTCGGCCGTGGCTACGAGTTACAGAGTTACCGTAACTGCAGTTTCTCCTTCATTTCGAAAGAAATAAGAACCGATGATGCCGCCAGCGTGTAAACCGCACGTAAAATGGACGAAGTGATCTATGAACTTCGCAAGCCAATTTATTATTTTCAAAGTAAACTTCACAATTTGTAAGTGTTGCTCTGGATTTAAACAATTCATGATGACTCGCAAACCTTACTGAAGAGAAATGTTAACACAGCTTGTCATTCTCAGCTGTCTGATTTCCAGTGTCACTTACTGTATTGTGGAATAAGCAGCACTCAACACTTCAGTTCACAGTTTTTCTCACTGCTAGAAGCCATTAGAATTCCAATTCTAGCCATTCGAGTTCCAATTACGAATGCTTTTAATGATGAGCAGCCTTATCGGGTGAAACAAGGATACTTACTAAAACCCTGTTTGGCATGCGGATGCTTTCAACGTAGACGTGCTTTCAACATAAAAAGATTATGTAGAAAACAGTTTATGGCTTTTACATACGTTAAGGTTAAGCCCTACTCCTCCATTGAGAAATATGGTATGTTCAAACTGTGGACTTTAAACAAAATCGTAATTCGACGCTAAAAGTTTCCATTAATGTTTCAACCTTTTACTAATTCTTTAATCTTTTGCACAGAAGCAAATGGTTCCGCAAAACCTTCCTAAAATGTAGTGCATCGGCAAACCCACAAACTCCTATTTCTTCTTCACTTCACAAAAATATTGAAATAGTGAAAGCTCTCACTCTACGATACGATCTCCACAGGATAGATTGTTTCTTCGAGCCTCTCAGTAAGTCTGGGCTAAATGAGTTTTGATAGGCTGCAGTATTTGGCGAAACCAAATACTTAAGTAAAGTATGACCGACAAATGATCACTCAGCCAAAGCTCTTCGGCATTCATCTGCCGTAGTCAAGGAAAATCTTCACTTTCATTTCATAGAAAAGTTTTAAAACGCAAAACTTGTCTACTAACACTAAGTGGTGTGAGCTACGCATTTAGTACATATAAGAAGAAATTCAAACACGATTCGGAAGAAAGAGGAAACGATGTAAGTAGAGATATGCTTGTTTGACGGTATGTCCTGCCATCTCCAATGCATTGACATTTGGCATTCAGTGCGAATCGCTTATCCACACGATCATGTGTTACGGATCTAAATAGGATATGTGTGTATGCATATTAGAAATAAAAATAGTTTTAGTCGAGTTCGACACATCTGAGGCACTGTAACATGCAACAGCCAATTGAAATGGCATTTCGCTTAATTTGGTTCTTTTTTGATCGGAGCTAAACCACAAATTTTTGCCAAAGTTAGAGTCTGTATTTTGCTTGATTTTGTTTTCATTACACAGCACAAAAATGTTTCATATAATTCCATTATTCTACTATATACTATTCTTGTTCAGCATCCAATTGCCTGGAAGTTAAAATTTTCCATTTTGTTACGCTCAAGTTTTCCTATTTTCTTTCACGTATGATATAGGATGTAAGTTCCACCCCCGCTATACATTCTTATATATTTAATCTGTACAATTGTGTAGAAGAGACGAACTGTTTGTAAACGCATTTATCATGTTGCACGCGCTGGCTGACAAGCGATTTGTTGCGATAACCGAAATTCAGAAATTTTATCTCGTCCTGCATTGTCAAACCAATATGACTACCATGCAACACTTGAAAATGATGGAGATGATTGCTGTTGCACATACTTATACTCCTAGTATGCATCATGTTGAAAGTATCGAATTCGACATTTAAATGCAGCCCGCCACGCTGCCCTGCTGTATGTCTTGGCTGTCGATGCTGCGAATGATTTGAGGACCAATTGGTGAGGGTTGGGGTGAAGTGAAACATTATGGCTGGGAGTGGCGAGTGTGGCATTATGCACCAGTGATGGATACTTCCTTTTGAAAAATGCTGTGTTTATATAATTTCCAAATATCGTCGACACATTCTGTTAGTGTCTAACTCAGACTGTCATATACATAAGTAAATACATATCAGGCATACCCTGCAGTCAAATGTTTACAACTAGTGTAAATTACTAGTTTAAGTCGCAAACCCAACTAGTCAGGCTTTTCCATGCACAAGCAACTGGTATTTTTTGCATGGTGATGCCCTACGAGATGCCAATTGTCAGATTTCAATCAGAACTGTTTCTGATCTCGTGGTAGTTCAAAATAGACAAGTTAATACTAGTCCAGTTATGGACCAAAACCACTAATTTGAGATTCAAAATGGTAAATAAAAAATAAATTCATGAATACATAATATGTAGAAACCTTTTCACTAAGTATAATTTGAGCGAGGCAACGTGTATTTAAAGGTTGAAGTAAAAATTTAAAATGTACTAAAAAGATTAAGCAGAAATAAATCGTTTTATATTCGACACAAAACTGAGGAAGCATATATGGATCTGTATTTATGTACACCACACAAATATAGGGTGGGCCATGTAAAATTTGCTTTTTGAATCGGCTATAAAAAAATACTAATCAATGTTTTTTCAAACTTTTTTTTTATTTGAAGATTGAACATTGTCACTTATAAAAGAAAAATAATATCGTTCAAATGACAGCCACGACTGGCTTTACAGTAGGCCATTCGATCAACCCAATTTTTAAGCACATTTTCGATTGTTTGGGCTCCAATTTCTTGAATGGCGACCTCGATTTCCTGTTTTATTGCATCAATCGTCTCTGGATGGTTCGCATAGCCTTTTTCCTTAACGGCTCCCCACAAAAAGTAGTCCAACGGGCTTAAATCACAGCTCCGAGGCGGCCAATTGACATCGGAATTTCGGCTGATTATTCGGTTTTCAAAAACGGTAGCCAAAAGTTCGAGTGCAACTTTGGCAGTGTGACAAGTTGCACCGTCCTGTTGAAACCAAATGTCATCCATGGCATCCTTTTCAATTTTTGGAAACAACTCGTTGAGCATGTCACGGTAACGCTCGCCATTTACTGTAACCGCGGCTCCTTGCTCATTTTCGAAAAAATATGGCCCGATGATGCCGCCAGACTAAAAACCGCACCAAATAGTGACTCGTTGTGGATGCATTTGCTTCTCTACAGTAACGTGTGGATTTTCTGAGACCCAAATCCGACAATTTTGCTTTTTGACGTAGCCACCGATGTGAAAATCAGAAAAGAAGAAGAAGACTCACCACTTTGGAAATAGGTTTTCAATATTTTCCAATTTTGTTTAAGCGTATAGCGTCCCATTTCGTAAATATCAAACCTTTAAGTAAATTATGAACGAATTTGACATGTCATTTGTGTTACCATTCTCAAAAAAATAGGTGGTTCAAAAAGCAAAGGCTATATGGTCCACCCTGTATATTTTGTACCCAACAAACATACATAAAAATACAATTGTACCATTGTTCCATTTATATATGTATAATATTTAAGTGTTTTGTTGCCTTTTTAGGGTTGAATTCGATGCCTCGCATTTTCCATTCGCATCCCCAA
>JAYXIM010046481.1:0-35892 GCA_037575425.1 Anastrepha fraterculus
AATTAGTCTGAGAAGAGTTAGCAACTTGCGCTCAAGAGTTTTATACAGATTCCAATCAATGACCATTCAAACAGAGGTAATGACTTTTGAAGACTATAGCACGACTCGTATAAGTTAGAATTTGTGTCCATAGCACCAATAATCTAATACAAAGAAAATGAGTGCCAACCCAATTAAATAAAATGATTAAAAAACGAGCGAGCCCTTCAGTATAGAAAAAAAAATTATTGGTAACATTTAACATTTTTTGTAAAGTCGGTGGATATATAACATTTAATAATAAAATTAAAAAATAACATTTTTTGCATAGTCGGACATAATTTAATCCCAGGTAAAACTATTTAGATTTGAAGATCTATTTTGAAATGCATTAAAATACTAAATGCGATTTTACGATTTAAAAGAAAAGTAGAATAGAATTGCCTTCGTTTCTAACTGTTCCAGACAATGGTGTTTTTTCTTTGTTTACACAGCAGAGACAGACAATAAATTATAAAAAAGATGAAACTTTGTACGTCAACAGTCTCGACAATGCAAACTACACAGAACACAAAAAAAATTACTTTGAAGTGACATACAGGACTCAAAAGGCAGCTTAAGTATAGTGAATTCAGCAGTCAAGCAGCGCATTGCGTCACATGGCATCATGCATGCATGGCACACACACGTGCATACATAGGTATTGAAGTGCGAGTAAATTTTGCATGTGACCTAATAAAAAATAATAAACAAACTACAAAAAACCGTAAAAGAATTCTAGTCTCATGCCGGGCAAATGTAATGCAAATGTATGAAAAAATGCGGAATGGTTGTCCGTACAAAGTTTTGGAAATATTTTTCATATGCATGGAGCGTCATAATTTATGATTATGCAGAATAGAGTACGGCAGACGCCAGCGGTGTGGAAAGTGACCGACTCAGCGGCGTCAACGGCCGGGCACAATTGAGGCTATAAAAAAACCGGCAATCATGTAGGCAGGCGAGCGAATCTCGCGCAACAGGGAAAACGCAGCAAACGTCCTGCCTGCATGTATTGTAGCAATTCTAAAAATAAAAAAAAAGTCGTTTGCATATACATATGATACATATAGTATGTATGTATGTAAAAATGCTCATGAGTACATGTGGCGAAATTGGCAGGATATTGCTATTTTAGACGTTGCCGGCAACGCCGGTCAATTCATCGCACTGCTCGTTTGTCAGTCAATCTGTCAGCGAAACGATCACTGGCACTACTCATTTGGACCCTAACACATTTGGGGAGCTAAATAAGTGCTCATAGTTGCAGTGACGCAATTGAAAATAATTAGCACAACGTTGCATAGCCCCTCCAATCACACCAACAATATAATAGCCGCTTTAGTGGATGAGTCTTGGAACGCGTTTAATAGTCCACAGGCGGCCTGCAGCTTTGAAGCTTTGGGCTCTTAAAAATCCATTCGACAAACTGACAAAACGCTTGCGTGAGTGTGCGCTCGATTCTGTACAAAAGTATCAATAAACCAAAATGGGAGTAAATGAAGGGATGCATATGGATAGTAAACTTATATATTTGATGGCAAACAGTTGTATACAATACATCGATACTGCATGCATGTAAGTGGTTGTGCTGGTAAGTGCCCTTCTGGATGAGCCATAAATTTTCACATTATTTTGAAAATCTTTCAATTACACTTCATTAAAGCGCACACAAATGCGTCCGCACACATACACCCAGACGGGATTAATACACACACACACACACAAAAGCTCGACGAACTTAGCTACGCCTCATATTAATAATTAATTGAATTGGAGTCGTCCCCCAGTCTCTCTGCGTTGAAGCAATTGACAGTAGCATCGATTTCGAAAATCTGCTCAAGTAACGCCACAATGCCACAACGCCACGTTTCCCCGTACCCAAACCGCCATCTCGCCCACCCGCCGTCATGTTATATGAGTTTTATGTTCTATTTATGTTGTGTAAACGACGCCATAATCGTAAAAATATCAAAACAAATCGTTAAATTCGATCATCGTCATTGAAAGTCGAATCGACAGCAACGGCGGCACGAGCAGCAACAAAAAGAACACGCTACACTTTGCCTTCCCATCCTTGCAGCGTCCAGATGAAGCAATGAAATTCGTTGGGCAACCACTTATACGGCATTGCCGCTTCGGTGTTTGCTTTATTGGTTGGTTGGCGCTTCTGTATTGCTTGTGAGTGCCTCGAACACTTCGGATGTCGAGCGTACGTGCCACTTGCCGGCTTTTAGCATACTTGGAGGGTGTTAGGGGAGGTTGTGTGAGGTGTACCCCAAAGGGCTACACTCTCATACGGGCAAACGTACATATAAGAAAAAGTTTGTACTTGCATATTTATTTAGTGCTAGCTTTCTATGCTATGTGATGGTACGCCAGTTTTTCGATTCGTTTGCCGTTTTGTTGCCGAGCTGGCACCCATTCCCCTTCTTGTTTGCTTTTGTATTCGGCATTGAGTATTTGTGTGTTTATTGACACGAGAATCACAAGGAGCACATAAATTTGTGACTTAATTAAGTTTGCATTAAGTGAAAATTATTTCAAATATTTTTGTGTCAAATTGATAGCACAAGCACACAGCAATAAGGCGTTGTGTATCTGTTTTTGTGAGTTTGGTAGTACATACCTCCATATATACGTATGTATATGTACGTTAGTATAAGCAGAGGCACGTTTTTAAATGATTACACTTGGTGACCACTTACGAAATGCTTTATATTATATTTAATCAACAGGAAGATGATTTTTACAGCACGAAGATTTGGGTGGAAAAATAATACTAAACATTGGAACTGAAGTAATTGAAATTGTGCAAAAGGTGGGTTTTCTGTACTAATACCAAAGGGGTTGAAAGTTCTATTCCCGACCAAGCCATAGCACTTCTGGTAGAAAGAATATTTTTTCCTATTGGTTTTGCGACTGCGACTTTAAACGGAAATCAAATGTGCGCGAGATATGAACAGAAGGTGCATCGTTTAAAATATAAAGACAATGCCAATATAAAAATAGATGCAGTACGTATCGCTTATAGCACCATGGTCATAATTACCAGAAAAACTGTAAGAAAATTTCACCTATGATACACACAAAAAATCACGATTTAAACATTCCGCTAACAAGCACCGAACCACTGGCCATCTTCCACTGAAATTTAATTTTGCACATATCCCTGCAAATAAATTTATGCTTGAGATTGATAATATTGAGCAGTACTAGTTCGGCCTCGTCATAATGAGCATTCCTGGCTCTATGCTCCTCACTCTAGGAATTTATGATGATAATGGCATGAAAACTCAGTAGAAAATCAGAGCCTTTCTGAAACTACTAACTTATGAATTGGAACATAATATAAATATGAATGCACCGAAATTCAGTATAACTATTTTTTAACTTCTGTTCACTTGAGATTTGTTACAGATATGTATATATATATGTATATTTACATTAAATAAATCAAGTTCCAATTAGTTCTTTCTTTGGATACAAATTTATTTAATTTAGTAGAAGTAATTGTTCTTTCGATCAATTATATGCATCGACAATGCTTACAATGAGGAACCGTGCCAAATCACTTGGCTTGTGACTTATTTCGCAAGCTTGAAGTTTAATCCGCTTAACGCTTACCCATTTTCGGGCATTTGGCTAAAAATGCTTCGATGCATTGGTCTGAAATTTTCATCAACTGCAGCTTAAAAAGAAAGTGGGCTTTATTCTGAAATTTTGTGAACACTGTATAAAAGATATTGGCTTTATATAACTTTTCAACGCCAACTGAGGAATAAATGCATTTATTTGAGAGCTCAAACAAAGCTGAATATTCTAAATACATTTTTTTTCCTTAGTCACTCCTCTCGGGAGCATTCTCGTGATTCTATCTGGTGGTTTTCTCAATGTGTGACCTATCCATTGCCACTTTCTGCGTTTGATTTGCCTAAGGATGGGTTCCTCGTTCGTTAATCTCCACAGCGCGTCGTTACTGATGGTGTTTGGCCAGAATATTCTACAGATGGTGCGAAGGTATTTGTTAATGAAGGATTGGGACCTCTGTGTGATGGTGTTGAGACCAGCCATGTTTCGCTTCCGTACTTCACGCATGAGACGAATATTCGTAGTTTAGTGCGCATGGTGATTTGCGAAATAAATAATTGAAATATTTTTCTTCCAAGTGTTTGAAACCCATTTGAACCTAAGCAAAACTTCACAGTGGAACTATCAAATATTTTATTTTTTTTAATTTTAATAAGTGGAAGATTTAAAAAAATATACAAAAAAAATGGGAACACTGAATTCCAACAATTTAAAATTTCAAATAGTCTTTTTCGGCGTTGAACATAATTATTATATATTTAATATTTCGGTAACAAAATTACAGCACTACTGCTTTACAAAACGCACTAAGAAAACATTTTTAAAATAATTCTTTTGAGCTTCTGCTTTTGTAGTCTGCTCTTCTTCTTAATTGGCGCGATAACCGCTTACGCAATTTTGGCAGAGTTTAACAAAGCGTGCCAATCGTTTCTTTCTCGTTCCAACCGGCGCCGGTTGGAGACACACCAAGTGAAGCCAAGTCCTTCTTCACCTAGTTTCTCCAACTCAGACGGAGCCTTCCTCTTCCTCTGCTACCACCAGCTGGTACTGGTGCATCGAATACTTTCAGAGCTGGAGCGGTTGTATCTATTCGGACCACATGACCCAGCCAGCGTAGCCGCTAGATCTTTTTTCGTTGCGCTATGTCTATGTCGTTGTAAAGCTTTCCATTGTACATATTTATTATTTATTGAACAGAATTGACTATATATTTTAATTTTTATTACTAAAGTTAGTCATACTAAACTTAATTTTTTTCATTTATGTTAAGAATTTGAATTCAAACTATATTTAAATTTATCGTTTATCTTATTTACATTTATGGAAGTTATAATCTTATTTCTTAGTGGTTGTTGATTTAAATTATTGCTTTGTTAGTTAATAAACGAGCTTTGTTAGTTAATAAATTGCTTTGAGCAGTTAATAAACGAATTTCTCAAGTTTTTTATCCTTTTCATGTCAACCGCAATCTAAGGTCGCAAGCCATTAAACAAATTTTTATAGACTCATTAGAGTGCTTCTCTCCCCAGAATTTGATAGTAAAGAAAGATTAATTCAGTAACTGATGAGAAGCCATGTGTTGGATCAACTTTCAAAAGATCTGCAGTCTCTCCAACAACTTTTTTCAATTTGTTTTAATTTTTTTCTACTCAAATCGAAATCTCTGAGTTCAAATAAAGTAAACAAATTGTTTACTCAGTACTATTTGGGGCTTGAGAGATTCTTGAAAATATAAACAAAATTGTAATCATATCTATCTCTTAATGTAAAACTTTTATTAGGATTTGCAAGAAGGAGTAGATGATCACGTTGCACTTGAATCCGATATATACTCGTATGTAATATCAAAACTTGTATAATACTCGTACAATGATTTTCAAAACATTTTGTATCTCCTTTCGGTTGAAAATATGTTAATGCAGACTTGCGTGAACAAGTATATTAAGAATTTATTCTTCAACAAAAATTGTTATGTATTATTAAGTATTTTTAAGTACATATGTGTTTTGGGGGCCCGTAATTTAAACAACATCAAATTCATATAAGTGCATAGCTACAGATCGTTTACCCTTGTTATAACAAATATTGCTGGAGAAATGTTGAATAATAGCGCAGGCCAAAAAAATTTTAAATTTTTTTCGGAAACGTAAATATGCTCGCCCTTAACAAAATAAGCAAAAATAAAAAAATACAAAAAAAAAATAATAAAAAATCCAACTCAACTGACAAAAAATTGTATTTCCTCTTATTTGCAAAGCGAGGCGCACTCCATAAATTTTCGTACGCTCAATATTGTTTCAGATCATAAATCATGGCTGCATTTGCGTACGGCGCGCAAAGAGCTCGAACACCATGCCGACGCATACATTTAGTCCGACTGTTCAGCCAGTCGAATTTGCAGTTGCCGCACTCCCCCGCCACAGCTATTCACCTAACAAATGCCGCTAGTACTTCTTGCAAAAAGTTAAAAAAAAAAAAACAATATGCCTACAGACATGCAACGCACAGCGAAGTGAAATACACAACAGAAAATAATCGAGCAGCAGTTGCCCCGGTCGAATGCACTTGCCATCGTGTCCCTGAAATGCTGCACCACGGCAGTAAGTACGTTGATGCAACACGAACGGACCAACGCACTGGAAACTGGACAAAATGAACACCAGTCGACGTCGTCAACACGCGCCGCTATCGATCTCCACTGCCCTCGACGAAAAAGCGACTCTGAAATGCTACGAATAGATGGGAGATGTTGACCAACACCATAGCAGTATAGACTGCAACACTCGAATATATGGTTGTTATCTGCCATTTGTTTTGAATACATGCACCTAGTCGTACATATATACATATTCACATAGGTATATCTGCGTGTAAATACATACCTATATATATATACACGCAATATGCATATGCACAGTGTAGTATGCGCCAGAAGGTGACGAGACTGAAATAGGTTGATTTTAATCACATTATTCCATTGGATATTAACAAAGTTTGGAGAAATAAACTTGGAGGCATTTGATGAGACATACAAAGTTACAATATGTACATGTACATATATTCAATCATAATGAGGTTAAATAACGGAGCAGCTTTACTTTTTTATTTTCTGACAATCGGGCGCGATATAGATTATTATCCTGGTTATTGTCATGATTCAATTATTAAAGATTCTGTAAGTTGTTGCAGCTCAAATCCGCTTCTAAATCTGCGCTCGCTTTTTGGAAGCAGGGAAAAAAGGTATAAGTTTATGACTTAACTTAAATGTAATATAAAAATGTATACAATTTATTATCCATATTTAAATTTATTTTAAATGAACATCAATTTACTCCAGTCATCAGTCACGCATCTTCTATGTAGTGTGAAAGTAGGACGAAAGAACAATTTGATAACTTGTAATACAGTATTTTATGCCTTACTTAAAATTTTCTCTAAATAATTGTTAAAATTAAAATTAGTTTTTTTTTTTTTGAATATTACCGTTTTATGGCTAGTGTGCGTAGCTATTGACCGATTTCGTCCATTTTCAATGCAAAACCAATACCGAATGAACGGACAGATATGCCCACCTCGACTGCTCTCATAACTCTGAGCATTTTGGTAAACACATGTCTATATCTATTTCGATTCCCTTATGCTGTCACATACAACCGTTATTATATCTTCCTTTAGGATAATTAACAAATTTCCTCTTCGGTATATAACCGCTAAAAATAATTGGGCTTTTTTATTGCCCAATATTACGGCTGCATTTAGGCTAGACCAATACATATACATTCATACGTATTTGTGTATTATTTGTATTTAAAGTATAATATATCAGGATGCTTAATAAAACCAATAAATACCATTTCATCAGATATTTGAATTTCAATGGCTTAAAATATTAGGCTGTCGTTCACAAAATATATGCACAACTGCTTACAAATTTTATGAAATCCCATGAATTTGAAAATTTAAAACTTCCTTTCACCGCACTGCAGTGTTACGCCGTATCCAAAGGAAATCTACTTCAGAATTCATTTACTGCTATTTGTCGGTATTAAGGCAAATACAGGACGGCTACCACTATTCTCATCATGCTCCTCCATCCCCTACTACTACACAAAATGCGACAATACGGAGTTTGAATACGAACGTTTTCAAAACAAATTTAAGGAAGCTGTGGAAATTTAGAGCTTCGCATACTATACAAACATCTCAGTACAAACTCCAGAGCCAAACGCTCATCATCAAAATGGTTTAGTGCTTGCATGAGATTTTATTCTTAATGCCTTTAAAATAATGGCGCGATTTCGTTGAACAGCAACAACAAAGAAAGCAGCCGCAGCGGCTTAGGAGCAGGCAAAGACACATATAAAGCAGGCTGGTTTTTTTCTTATTTTTTTGTTTTATTTTTTAATTTATTTAGATTTCCATACCGGTACTAATATTAATACAACTATTACCCTGTAAATAAGCGAAGTTGGATAACCTTTTAGATTGGCAGACTTGTTTATAAATTCTGACAGTTCCACATCTAAAAAATAAATATGCATTCCTGTTAGGTGTTTGCTCGAGATCATCCTCCTATTGGTCGTGTGTGTCTTGATCTTGTTCCACAAATAGAGGGACCTACAGTTTCAATCCGACTCCGAACGGAGAAACTTATGAGAAACTTTTTTATGGCAGAAATACACTTGGAGGTTTGCCATTGCCTGCCGAGGACCGACCACTATTAGAACAAACTTGTTTTTCATTTTTGAACCTTATAGGCGATATCTAGAAGACCAATCCTTCGATAATTGACACAGATTGCAGGATCACCCTTCTTATGGATTGGCAGACCACACTTAAATTCCAATCGGCAGGCCTGCTTTCATCCGACCATATTTTGCATAGAAGCTGATGCATGCACCTTACCAGCTCCTCGCCGCTATGTATGAATAGCTCAGCCGACAGTCTGTCGTCACCCGCGGCTTTGTTGTTCTTTACCCTCGTTATCGCTATTCTCACCTCATCATGGTCGGGTAGTGGAACGACTATTCCGTCGTCAACAATTGGGGTATCGGGATCTTCATATTCTCTATGAGATGCGCAGCTATCACTTTTTAACAGGTTCGAGAAGTGTTCCCTCCATAATTTAAGATTGATCTGTACGTCAGTCGCCAGTTCGCCGTCTTTGTTGTTACAGGAAAACGCCCCGGTCTTAAAACCTTCTGTAAGCCGCCGAACTTTCTGGTAGAATTTTCGGGCGTTGTTCCTGTTGGCCAGCATCTCAAGCTCTTCGCACTCACGTATTTCGGCCTCTCGATTCTTCTGTCGGATAATACGTCTCTCTTCCTTTCTTAGCTCTCTGTAGCGATCCCACATGGCTCGCGTTGCGCCCGATCGCAGCGTGGCTCTTTAGGCAGCATGTTTTTTTTCTGCGGCAGCATGACATTCCCCATTGTCCCAATTGTTTTTGCGGGTTCACCGGAATCCGATTTCTTCTTCGGCGGCGGTACATAAAGAACGATAAATGTTGCTCCATTGCTAGTGCATGCCGGATTATTCTCTATCTGAGAGCAGGAGTAAAAGTCGAGTGGCGAATCTTCTAGCTGTCTGTTGTGATTACAATTTTCCGATGTCAAACATTCTTTGCGTAGATAGATGTACATTTTTCGCTGCACAGAGGCGTGTGCGTAGTTTGGCTGCAACAATGATCAGAGTCGTTGTTGCCGATGCTTGCCCACCCTAGCGTTGAAGTCGCCAAGCACGACTTTTATTTTGTGACGGGGCAACGCTCATAGAAACGCTCAACGCTCGCGCTTTGATTCGGATTATTGCGAGACGCACATCCACCGGAGTGAGCGACAGAACTTGGCGACGAAGTCTATCTCCCACAACAAATGCAACACCGAATTTGCACTCCTTTACATAGCAGCTGTATGTTTTTCTTGCTTTGCCCCATCCATCGAATCTCTTGAATGGCAGTGATGTCAACCTTTACTCTCACGAGGACATCAACCAGCCGGGCAGAGGCATCTTTCCCATTAATGGACGGAACATTCGAGGTGCATGCCCTTAGTTCGTTTGCAGGGCTCGTCATCAGTATAGGAAGTTCTCATCCGAGGCTTTTTTAACCTTCTCATTGGGGGGGATTTTTATGTGGCGAGTCCCAAACCCAGCGCACAACCAACAATATTGGTATGTTTCGCCTTCTCACGTGGGCTCGCTCCCGAACGGGTGTTCGGAAGCTACCCAGAGGATACTAGGGCTAATTCCGGAAGCTATGAGCTCCTTGAACCATATGTAGAAGAATCGTCCTGGCCATTCCCAAGTGAATGGTGATCAGTAACCTTCCCGACTTGCGTGGAACCAACCCGACATATGGAACCATCCAAAAATCATATAATTAAAATAAATTTTTTCTATAGTAAGTCGTTATTAAAAATATAATATAAAATATTTCCATTATTTTGGAACACGTATTCATTCATTGTGCTGCCTTGGCTGGCTTCGCACTAGAGCATTTGGTCAATCCAATATTGACAGTTTTCCTCTCAATCTCACGAACGTATCTACTTGGAATCCGAGCTACAAGTATAAAAGAGGGAATTATAAATTTTCTTTCGTTTTTTTAAGTATTTGCTTTGGCTAATAATATTTTTCTTTTTGAAGATGTTGAGTTAATGAAATACTCCTTTGTATTGAAGCGTAAAAGTTATGCCAATTTAATGAAATTAAAATTCGGTCTCCTTCGTTAAACACTCTAGCCTAACCCAACCTAGCTAAAGACATGGTCTCCTCCACGAAAACTTTAAAATAATTTATTTTCGGTTATTTTTCAATGGTTTGTATTGCTGTTTCAAATTGTACTTGATTGATGTTCAGACAGACAGGCTTAAAAATAGACTTATTTGAATATATTGAAGCAAATGAATGAATGTGTGTATTATTTAGTATGTGCGATGCATTTATGTAAGTACACAGCCTTGCGCCAAGTTGCATGCAACGTTGTTAGTATGATGTATTACTTATGTAATACTTATCAGCACCGCTAATTTAAGAACTATTTTCAAACGCTTGAACATGTCAAAAATTTAAATACTCTTAAATTTATAGCCAGCATTAAAGTGAAGTGGTGTTATCTGATGTCATAATTGGCATCGCGAGAATTAAGTTATTTTGTGGGAGCACAAGTTATGTCTCTATAATTCATTAAACACATACATACATACATACATACATACGTGGGCTGCATTTGGTTTCGAGCGCACTTCGATTGTCATAAAGGTTCAGTCTTTAATAAATTCATTACTCATATCTCATATTTTAATTATTATAGTTCAAATATTGAACCAGCTTGAAGGGTAACTGGCATTAAGCATAATGGACATCGGTCGGTGCCGCACTATATTCAATTTATACCTTATTAAATATCTATTTGTTTTGAAGTGCCGTTAGACTCCACAAATCTGCGAAAAATCTATTTTTATCTACACAACGTGGCAAAATGAAAGCACATACGCATTTTAATCAACTTTGGATATTTGTTTTTAATCGTCATTATTAACACACTTTTATTAGGTCGGGTTGTATGTATGTATGTATGTATGTATGTATGTATGTAACGGAATCTTTGAGCTTAATTTTCACTGGCTTCTAAACATCTGATCGACTTGAAATTTCGCACACCTATCAAGGACCGATGACAATGCAATAATTTGATAAAAGTTTTCCATTATCCTTATTGGGATTGCCAGGATTAATATTTTCTTTTTTTACCTGTGGGCAAAAATTAAGGTGAATTTGAATCTTTGAATCTTTTTAACACACTTTTATTAGGTCGGGTTGTATGTATGTATGTATGTATGTATGTATGTATGTATGTAACGGAATTTTTGAGCTTAATTTTCACTGGCTTCTAAAAATCTGATGATCGACTTGAAATTTTGCACACCTATCAAGGACCGATGACAATGCAATAATTTGATAAAAGTTTTCCATTATCCTTATTAGGATTGCCATGATTAATATTTTCTTTTTTTACCTGTGGGCAAAAAGTAAGGTGAATTTGGTTGTAAAATGAAAAATCTTTTTTTATTCTTTTAACTCTAATTTGAATTACTCTATTTGTATCTTAATTTTTGTTATAATTCTGTTCTGAGGTAGTTGACTATGACTGATCGTTCGATTTGCTATTACTTCATTATAGGTCTCTTTGTCATTAAAATTTATTTTATACTTTTTAGTTCGATTAGCAATAAAAGCGTGTTTTTTAGTTTTTTAAACTATTTTTTATTTTTATACAATATTACATTAAAGCTTATCGTCTAACAAAAACCATATCAATGAAATTTTCAGATTTTATGAAAAAAATTTAAAAAAACTTCATAAGCCTTTAATCCAATTCCGCGGTTATAATTACAATTTCTAGAAAGAATCTTGGTATACAGTCCTATTGGTTAAACGAGGATGTGGCTACAAAATGGTGCGGAAGCGCTAGTTCGATTCTGGAAGAATCACCACTTTAACCAACCAACCTATTGATTATAAAAGCTTATTTTTTTGGTAAAATAATAAAAAAACCCACTATGAAAAAGGTGGATCTGTAAAAGCTTATCATCATCATGCATATCACGACAGCTCGGTGTGAGCTTCCTCCGCAATTTTTCTCCATGCATCTGTGTCCATCGCCCTACTTCTGTAGTTTGGTCACTCCTATGCTTCTTAGATCGTCTTCAACGTCGTCTAACCACCTTTTCCGCGGTCGCCCTCTTCTCGCCATACATGCATGCATCCAAAACTTTGTGAGAAATTCTTTCTTCTGGCATTCTGTAAACGTATCCTTCTATGGAAATGCGCTGCGATCTAACAAATCGCACAACGTTTTCAACTTATAGGTATTCCTCTAGCTCGTTGTTATATCTGATACGATGGAGAACATTTTCTTTTTGTACCGGACCCAATATTCTTCTTTCCAATATGCTTAATTGCGTAATTGTCTCTGCTTTCAGTGTCCACGTTTCACATCCATATTTTGCCACTGGTGGAATCAGTGCTTTATATATAATATTTTGATTTTGGTTGTTATACTTTGTTTGCTGCTTGCACACGTTCTTCAATAGCAATCGTGGTACCATTCGTTGTACGAAGAAGCAGTCCTAGATATTTTATTTCATCCACGAGGTGTTTCGTTTTGCTTTTATTGATATTTAATCCACAGAATTTTGCTTTTATTTGGAGAGGTTGGAATACTTCTTTTAGAGCATTTATATTTCTCGCGAGGATGACTAGGTCAACAGCAAAGCCACATATTTAGGAAGTTTTTGAGAATATAGTCTCTCATGGATTAACTTCCTACATCAACATGCAGGTTGATTTCATTCTCACAAAATTATACAAAAATTTGGCACACTATAAAGCTCCGATCGGTCGAGTGGTCGTTTGGTCCGCTACATGGCTGGAGGAGGAATGGGTAATTTTTTTTTAAATGCGGCTTGAAATGCATTTATGGTGCATGGATAACGCTATCGAGAGATGCTAACAAGTGGTTTTTGGAATTATTAGCAACAGGGAAGATAACTACGAATAATTTCACGAAATTCAGCTGTTAATAGGTGGTCCCTATCAGCCGATTTAACACCACTGAATTAGTTTTTGTGGGCATGTGTTAACGATGGAGTCTATACGGGGCCAATCGAATCATATGCAGTATTAATAATAAGTAATTAATGATTATCGAAACAAATCCGCCATTTTGCCAAAAAGGGATAGCGAATTTTGACGAAAGAACCGACATCTGTAACCGACATTTATTTATTCAGTATTATCTGACAAAAATTAAGAACAGAAATTTAAGAGATTAATCCGTAACAACAATACAAATATTTTAGAATAAAAAACATAGTAAAATTAGATTACCAACATCAGAAGCCATTTAAATTCAAAAACATATATACAAGTTAAAATTTAATTTAGCGAATTAATAATAATAGTTTGGGGAAAAGAAATCCATTATTTTTGCGTTAAATTTTTCCGCAAATGGTTTCAAACGGTTTGATCTGTACGATCTTTAGTTCCTGGGCGGTGCTACGACTACTTCGATTATTTCTGTGATTCTATGCCATTTTTTACATTATCTACATTTTCTTTAACATCAAAAATCGACGAAACCAAAATTGCACGATGTAATTAACTGTTACAGTACCGGCATCATAAGTACCATTCACAATTTCAGCAGCCTGGTTTGCACCTCGCCTTTATAAAAGGAAAACTGTGAAATGTACCGAATTTTCTCTTTAAAGACTTCCCTTGTTAACACCCTGTAACTCAAACTGAATAGAATAAACGAAAAACAGCAAAAGAATTTGTTTAATGTGAAATGCGAAATGCGAAAAGGGAGAGATCGAAACACGTGAGTGCTAAGAGCTTGATATTCTGACCAATAGAAAAAACACAAGAAAATTTCAAAAAGTTCGTCGGTTTATAGAACTAAGGCTGTAACGTAGATGTCCTAGAGCATACTTGAGCTATGGAGGGAACATTTTTCATACTTGTTGAATGGTGACAGCAGTGGCTATCATAGCTAGACTGTTCAAAAATGGCAGCGGGGCGCTGGTAAAGTTCATGCATCAGCTCTTTTATGCACAAATACATACCTGTCTATTAGCTTTCAAGTGTGCTCTGCTCTATACATTATACCGGTGATCCTGTACATCTGAACATCAAAACCTAAGTTCCGTTTAGCGTATTGTGCGAAAGGCCGGAGCCAACTGATGGGACCTCATCAGTGTGGCTTCATACATATGTGGCTTCAATAATGGTTAGGTCTGTATAAAAAAACTTTGAACAAAATCAGCAGCTCCATCAGAATGGGGAGCGTTTTCTTAAACTTAGTCAAAATCGCTTAAGTGGTTATAGCGCCAATCAAGAAGAAGATCATAATAATATTTAAATTTTGTTTTTAAGTTGTTTATTTATTTGGTATTAATAATGTTATGTACTAAAATAAACAATAGTTTTAAGTACATATATAATATGATTGTACAATGACTCTAGACGAGTTCTCAAGTACATGATGAGCTTCTTATAGATATACCTATATAGTAACATTTTATTAATTGATGGTATTTTAGATGTGTCTGCTTTAATTTGAAGCTTTTATAATATTTTATAATTATATTGCAGAGAAAAAAACCTGTAAAAACAGTATATGCTTAGCTTTTTTAATAGAAGATAAAATGGTTTAAAAGGAAGTTATGTCGGGTATTCGGCATGAAATAATGTTTACGTTTGTGTATTGTTTAGCCACCAGCATTTTTTATTAATATCAAGGGCTTCTATTTTGTCTCTGGGGGTAGGTATGTATCAAAACGTTGGTTTTCTCTGTTAAGGGCTTTTGACGTGACTGTTTTAACGTTGGCTCTTCTATGAATGTGATAAATTATAGGTATATGGTATTTATTTTGTATAAAACCGTTCTTATCAAGATAGAGGAATGTTTCCGGTGGCGTAAATCCATTTTTAATGGTTGACAGGAAATATTCATCGCTTTCATGGTAAGGTGCCCTTATTAGAGTGTTATTATTATTGTAAAGACAGCGCATTATGTGTGTCCTATAAATAATATATAATATTTAATAATATATATTATTTACATTTCGCATGTAAAAGCCATTTTTGAACTGCAATTACTAGCAAACCTCCATGATGTCTAAACAAAAATGTTTTACTGTAAAATATGGTTCATATCTGATGCTTTTGAAAGATATATAAATATGAGGGTATATCATATATATGAAAATTTCTTAAACTTTCAAATTAATGACGAAAAGCTATACAAAGTTTATTTTTCATCATTAGTTCTTGTGCACATACCATATGTCTGCATTTTGAGGCCTTTCGACCAAAACGTGCAGATTCTTATTTGCATATGTACTCCATCAGGTATTTATAAATATGTATCTGTTCTTTGCAGAGAAAATGATAAATTGCAGCGCAAAATATGAGATATGTGAAGGTAGTCGCGCTTGCAACCATGAAAAAGCGCCGCCGTAGCAAACACTAGCACTTATATGCATGTAAATCTTAAGCAGGTAGATACTTACCTCAACTACTCGGATACGGACTTGTAGAAACGAGGTTGGAAATTTTTATGCTAACTCAATCGCAAAACGTGTAAAAACGGCAGAGGTTTTATATTTATAATGTCAATGCAATGTGAGGCTTAAAATATTATCTGTTATTTTCTAGTCTGAAGATATTTTGAGAGACCGGTTGACTTCTAAACGTACGTACATTTATACGAAGCATTAATTTTATTATTGATGTGTTGTCTGCTATGGTAAGGTTATGAACCAGTACACTTTGGGCTCGTATGTATGCATTTAAACTGACGCTATCTTATTCTAAACCTTTAAGTAGTTAAGTGCAAAGTCTCTTTTTAATTACACTACTCAACAAATTTCAAACTTTAGATTTTATCAGAGGTTGTTGTTGTTGTAGCTGCGTTATACATGTACGGGTAATGCTGCTGGAGTGGCAGTCCTCGGCCGGATATAGATCCGGGTCGTTCCGGCAACGTAGATCCGCCTGTTGTGGGTTTATTTAAAGTCTCAGTGCGTGGTTATTATTTATTAGTATTGATACGAGCATCATAAGAATAAGTAAATAAAAATGTCTATCACATCTCAGTTCCCAGATAAAAAGCCAAATCTAAGATCACGATTTTCTTACAAACAGGAAAACGCACTTCGACTTTTATTGATGTTTTGAAACGGAAACGTTTTTTTGTTTTGGTGAAACTGGTTTTCCTTTTATGCAGGAATTCAGGGAAAACTCTTCTGGTAACGCTTTTCGATGCTGAAAGCGTTTGTGTGTGTCTTTAAATCCCCTTCTCAGGTTCATTGAGGTAAATACGGAATAGTGCACTTGAAAATAAAAGTAATAGCCTTTTATTCAAAAACAATAATGGCTGCTCGCATTTTGGTACAATGAGGGTACAAATCAAAAATCACCCGGAAATTATTCAATGTGAGGTCGTTCAGCTGCAATAACTCAGTGCAAAAAATAAAAATAAAAGTTGTCGGGTTTTCATAGTATTTTTCTGATAGGGCATGGATATTACGGCAAAAATTATATGTGAGGTTATCCAAAATTATTCTAACAAATTATTAACAAATCTTATTTTGATACTTTTCTCATGACCTTACATCGAATTCAAGCTTTAGAACTTGAGAGTCTGTATAATAGTTTTTGTTTTATGAGCAAAACTGTGTGCTAGGTGATAGGTAAAATAGTACCACAGATATTATATTATATATTTTCATTCAAAAATATTATTTTCTTCTTCATAGCCTCTAACTTTAAAATCATATTTCAAAATTAATTATTTTATTTATTTTTCATTTAGATCGTGTTGCCGCTCAAATGCACTCACTTAGTGTTGTATGCCGATTTTGCCTTGAAAAAGTTCTTTCACCGCTTAAAGAGACTTTTTTGTATTGCTTGATGCACATAATGGGTTTGGTATCCAGTGCAACCGAACGATAGTCAGACATAAACGATTTATTTTTATTTTTATTAAATATAAGTTTATTGACTAAATACGCAGAATCAAAGTCCTTTTTTTACTTTTATGGAGCGTCTCCAGCAACGTAGAAGTTTGCTCAAAATATATTGAGAGTGAAGCAGTTTTATTGCGAAATTTTAAGTTTATTTACATATATCATCTCATACGATCTTCCGAAATTTATTATATTTAACAAATGCCTTTCATAAATTACGTGCAAGAAGTTTATTATTATTCTCTTCTTCTTCTAGATTGACGCGATAACCGCTTACGCGAGTTTGGCCGAGTTTAACAAAGCGCGCCAGTCGTTTCTTTCTCGTGCTAACCGGCGCCAATTGGACACACCAAGTGAAGCCAAGTCCTTCTCCACCTGATCTTTACCACGCAGAGGAGGTCTTCCTCTTCCTCTGCTACCACCAGCTGGTACCGCATCGAATACTTTCAGAGCCGGAGCGTTTGTATCCATTCGGATGAATTGATCCAGCGGCTACCGATATTTATTTGCTGGACTTAGAGTCGCACCACGAAAGTGTAAATGTTTTCTTCTTGCAAGAGCTGCACATTCGCAGAGATTGGGCCCTGGAGTTTCATCATCCAACTCGTTTCATCCGCACCGCTTGATTCCACTAATTATAGTTCGCTGAAATGAAGAAAGTATAAAAGAATAAAATAGAATAGTTCTTTTTTTATTTCAAGTTCACAATATTTTCCCATAAACTAAAAAATAGAATTTTTAAACAAATAAATAAGGAATATACGGCAATTGTCTTAAAGATGGTCTACCGGAATAGGCGATATGTTTTTAGCGCATAACGTAAATTAATTTAGAATTAATTCTCTCTACTCTAAAGTACAAGTTATGTAAGACTAACTTTTTCCCAGACTAATAATTTTTTTCATTCAACACATTCACTATACCATAATGTGTCAAAGGTATTTTTTAGAAATTTGCAACATGGAATTGTGATAATATTGGGCATCTTCTAATAAAATGTTCAACGTATTCTTCTTCATTTAGATTACAGAGTGTACAATTATTATCATATATACCATTTGATTTCAAAAAATTGCATCTTGTTTTAAATATTACGGATATTTTGTGAATACCAATTTTATCAGTGAAGTATGTTATATGTTTATATATTATTTCTGTTATTCACATCCTAACTAGAATTTTATTATTCCTTCTCATTATAAGCGATTCTTTTCTCCTTTCCAAACATTTGGGTTTAGATCTGCATCATTCCATCTTTAATTGAATTCCATTCCTATTTTATTAAGTGATTCATATATGTAGTTCATAAGTTGAATTACGTCAATGTCGGCGTAGAGCTCATACAGCTCGTGGTTCATTCTTGACGGTAGTCTTCGCCAACGCGCACAGGACCGAAGATCTTACGAAGAACTTTTCTCTCGAACATCCCCAAGAGCGGCTGCATAGCTTTGTGACACTACCCATGCCTCTGCGCCATAAAGCAACACGGGTATGATGAGCGTCTTGTAAAGTGTCAGTTTGGTCATGCGAGGGAGGGCTCGACTACTCAATTGCTTACTTAGCCCATAGTAACACCTATTAGCAAGAGTGATTCTCCGTTTGATCTCCAGGCTGATATCGTTGTTGCTGTTAACGGCGGTGCCAAGATAAATAAATTCTGGCACAACTTCGAAAGTATAGTTGTCCGCAATGACGTGCGTTCCTACACGCCGTGTGCTCCGCGTTGTAGACAGCATTTACTTCGTTTTACCCTCGTTCACCGCCAGACCCACTCGTGATGATTCCTTTTCGATAGCAGAAAACGCAGCTGTGACATCTCGCTTACAGCGGCCGACAAAGTCAATGTCATCTGCGTGCGCAAGGAGCTGGACACATTTGTAGAAAATAGTGCCACTACTATGCACACCTGCTTTTCGGAGCACTCCTTCCATCACGAAGTTGAAGAGGTTGCATGACAGTGGATCACCTTGTCTGAAACCTCGAACGGTACTGAATGGCTCGGAGAGGTTATTTCCTACCTTGACGGAGCTGGTTGTGTTGCTCAAAGTCAGCCGTATGAGCTTCGCTGGTATACCGAACTCAGACATGGTGGCGTACAGGCAATCCCTTATCGGGCTATCGAACGCAGCTTTATAGTCCACAAAGAGATGATGGGTGTCGACTTGCTTTTCATGGGTATTTTCCAGGATTTGGCGTAATGTGAAAATCTGGTCGATGGTGGATTTACCACTTCTGAAGCCGCACTGATAAGGCCCGATCAGTGTGTTGGCAAACGGCTTAAGTCTTCCACATAGGACGCTAGACAGGTAGTTGGTGGAGATCGTCGGGTCACCCTTCTCCAGTACAGGACAAGGAACACTGAGATTCCAATCGTCGGGCATGCTTTCTGCTAGCCATATTTTGCAGATGAGCTGATGCATGCTCCCTATCAGCACATCGCCGCCAGTCTTGAACAATTCAGCGGGCAAGCCGTCAGCGCCAGCCGCTTTGTTATTCTTGAGCCGCTGAATGGCAACTCTGACTTTGGCATGACTAGGTGGTAGATCGTCCCAATTATGGTCGATTGGCGGTATAGGGTCATCTTGTACTGGGTCGAAATTGCGTACGTCATTGCCAGCAAGTAAATTGCAGAAGTGTTCCCTCCATATGCCCAGTGTGGACTGTGTATCCATAACCAGATTTCCGTTTTTGTCTCTGCAGGCGATTTACGATTTTTTTAACAAAGAAAATTTGGAGCTTGTCTACGTTTTCAAACAGGCATATGGATGAAAACATTTGCCATTTTGAGCGGAGCTTAATATCGTTTTTAGGAAAGAAGCTTCCAAGCTGAATTTATATTAATTTGTGATTAAGTGTTACGCTTTATAAGGTGTTTTTGAAAACTCATTGTAGGGGTCAGTACTCCTCCCAAATAGCAGTCCTCATTTGTAATTGTTATATTTACAATTTTAAATTGCCATTTTTCCCGACGCAAAAATTTTCTTCCGTGTCTAAGCTTTCACTATCAACTTTCATTATCATTATGACATCTGCATATTACAACACTCTAATATTCCTATCATCGAAATATAGACCACCTCCTAACCCTTAATAGGAAATAAAACTCTTCTGACATTACATCAGACCGCTATACTATCCAGTGAGAGTTCGTAAGACCTCGCGATTCAGGTTTAGGAGCCGATTCGTTGCCTGTTGTTTAGCCTGCCTCTACCCTGGTACACATCCACTTTACTTGCCTTTGAATTATTTGTAGAGCCTATTATTGTGCGAGTATTCAATTATTGTAATAACTCTACATAGGGGAATTCAATAAGACTGCAGAATTTATTTTATAAAAACACAACAAAATATGCTAACATGCTTATTTTTATTCCTTTATGTTTTTAGTCTATGGGGTTCTTGTTTCAAACAAAATATTGATTGACTCTTAGGGCAACACACAGCTCGGATTGCATATCATTTATAATGATTTTCTTCTTTATGGGGCTTGTTGTCATAGAAAAAGAAACCCAATGGTGCCAAATTGCAAGATCTCGATGATAATTTGGCCTTGTTGTTTCGTGAGATAAAGCATTCTGGTATTTCGATTCCCATAGGTCCATTATCTAATGCTCTGTGCGGCAAGTGGAACCATCCTTTTGAAATCGCATATTGTCCACGTCATCCATGCCATCTAATTCAGACCATACAAACTTTATTATCAGCGTAACCGGCACCATTTTCGAAAAACATGGTTCGCTGATTTAGCCAGATCAAAAATCACACCAACCGTAACCATTGTGGATGCGTAGTTTTTTCTTGAATGACATGTGAATTTTCAATACCCCAAATGCAGCAGTATTGGCTACATTAAGCCGCTTAATTGAAATGCGTTGATCGGAAAAATCATGCCGTTGACGAGATGCACTTCTGGCAGAACAACAATTTTCATAAACCGGTTGGGTCACTTTTAAGAGTTGTTCAACTGAGTATGGCTCAATGACTGAGTTTGCCAAAGTCTGTAGTACCAATTGTCTGAAAAAATTTAAATAGAAACCTATGAAAAATACTTCCTGTTAAAGATCTGCTGTAGATCTTGAGTCACTCTATATATGCACATATATATAAGTATTTACTGTATGCAATAATAACCTTAGCATATAAAAATGTACACGGGCCTAAAACTGCGCAAACTTTATTGCAATATAATGCTTAAAAGAGCTGGTTTAAGCAGCAAAGAAACTGTGACTCAATGAACTGTGAATGAAAAATGAATTG
This sequence comes from Anastrepha fraterculus, assembly GCA_037575425.1. Taxonomy (NCBI): domain Eukaryota; kingdom Metazoa; phylum Arthropoda; class Insecta; order Diptera; family Tephritidae; genus Anastrepha; species Anastrepha fraterculus. Next base: position 21,402 of record JAYXIM010046481.1, read on the forward strand.
GATGGATTCGATTGACAAAATAACATTTAGGCGTTCTAGAGCAAACAAACATATAAAACCAATTATACTTACGTAATTGTGTGTGTTCGTATAAGGGTCGTTCTAATTTTTAACTAACTGTTTGTGCTAATAAAGTTTCACAAGTGAAAGCAAATTTATGGCTCCTCCGATAGGTACATATATGGTTTTTAAGGGCAATTTTTGATGGCAGATGTTTGCCTCTACCTGAGGTTTTCCTTTACCTGAGAGTGGAGCATCTGCCACTAGACCAAAATTTTTGATCAATTGTTGTTTATCACAATGACCCTGGATCAGCCAAATGGTAGCCACGCACCAACCAGTAGGTTAATTATTATCTGAATGCTTCCCGTAATAGTTGGAGGAAATGAAAATGAAATGCGCTTGGCCCGATGTGATTAGTTCTGTATCGACTGTTTGTGCGGTTTGCGAACTACATATTTTTCTTTGAAAACGAACGAGCAGTGTAGAGCAGTGCACAAATATTTTATATGTTCAAGAAGAAGATCTTACCAGTTTCGCTTCTTAATGCAGCAGGTTATATTTATATATGCGTATACAAATATCTCTTGAGATTTTCTGTTTTGGCGTGGACAGATATTATAAAAAATCATAAATTATGAACCATTGCCTTATTGGTGGAAAACTAGGTAGCCATATAGCGTTTGCTTTTTGAACCACCTATTTTTTTGAGAATGGTAACATAAATGACATGTCAAATGTGTTCATAATTTACTTAAAGGTTTGACATTTACGAAATGGGACGCTATACACTTGAACAAAATTGGGAAATATTGAAAACCTATTTGCAAAGGGGTGAGTCTTCTTCTTCTTCCGCGGTTACAGTAAATGGTGAGCGTTACCGTGGCATGCTCAACGAGTTTTTGTTTCCAAAATTTAAAGAGGATGACATGGACGACATTTGGTTTCAAAAGGACGGTGCAACTTGTCACACTGCCAAAGTTACACTCGAACTTTTGGCTACCGTTTTTGAATTCCGATATCAATTGGCCGCCTCGCAGCTGTGATTTAAGCCCGTTGGACTATTTTTTGTGGGGAGCCATTAAGGATAAATGCTATGCGAACCATCCAGAGACGATTGATGCTTTAAAACACGAAATCGAAGTTGCCTTTCATGAAATTGGAGCCCAAACAATCAAAAATGTGCTTAAAAATTGGGTTGATCGAATGGCCTACTGTAAAGCCAGCCGTGGCAGTCATTTGAACGATATTATTTACTATTCATAAATGACAATGTTCAATCTTCAAAATAAAAAGAAAGTTTGAAAAAATATTGATTAGTTTTTTTTTTTATAGCCGATTTAAAAAGCAAATTTTACATGGCCCACCCTATACAATTGGATCATATTCTTGAATTGGAAACAAAAAAATACCATGATATAAATTAGCTCATAATTTTCGTGCCGAAATTGATATATTTATTTATTCATTAAATAATCTAAAAATATAGTATCATATTTCTTACGGACTATGAAAACAAGATTAATGATAAATAATTCCATTTCATTTTAATGAATGAGAGAAAATGTAACATTTCTTATAGTTATGTAATAGTTCCTAACTCGGATTCTGTCGAAAATTTTATTTTTTTCGTTAAATATATCCAAATTTTAGGTTATGCTTTTTTTTAAAATATTTTTTCGGTCTGAAAAAATAAAATCATACCGCTGTGTCAACAACAAGGAAAATAATGGCGATGACAATTACACGGTTTTCCAAGTTGTAAAACTCCGAAATGTAATCTTAAAAACTCGGCCTGAATGTATCGTCTATATATGTACATATGTATACTTATACGAGTATCTGTAGTTAAGTTCTCGACATACGCTCAAAATAAGTCGTGGATCTTCTTTTCTAAGAGACCTGTTAAAGCTCTATTGCCCAGCCGTTCTCAGGATAAGGTCTTACAGAATAGGACGCTTGGATATTATACTCTGATACATCTACATATGTTCTTATATATGAATACTCGTACATGTATTTTAGTAAAGCTGCTCTTTAAATATCTGCCACGCATTAATTGATTTAAGATTATGCTACACTTTCTGTAAGAAAATGTATGCATCCCTAATATACGTTCTTTCCGGTATGGCCATAATATGAAATCTCTTATGTAATGTGGACACATTCTTCTAGCCGAAGGGCGAACACTCCTTAGTTAAAGAAGAGTTTCGCGCTTGAAGTGTTTCCAATTGAAATTGGTATTTGTTTAGTATATGTTTCTGTGTTAGTTTGAATTGTCGGTGCAGTACTACAGTGTTTCACTTCTGTCTTGATTGTTGTTTTTCGGCTCAAAATCGATTTTTTTTAATTATATAAGAAAATTTTTTTTAAATGCCCATAACTTAGTCAAAAATGAAGCGATTTTAATAATTCTGGGTTCAAAATGATCGTCATTACTTACACGAGCGACTTAATGTAGAAACAATTGCAAAAAAGTAGTTGCAAATTTTTTATTTAGCAAAACAGAAAAAAAATTGAAATTTTTTCCAAATTTAATATTTCAAAAAGTGTATTTTTTTTATAACTTTTTCCAAATAAGCTGAATGCCCAGTAGCTAAAATGATTTTTTTTTTGAGTAATGAATTTTTGAGTAAAAAAGCTGTTTCGCACTTTTTGTTTTTTGGAAAATAAAAAATTTTCAACTCCTTTTTTGCTATTGTTTCTACATGAAGTCGTTCGTGTAAGTAATGACGATCATTTTGAACACAGAATCATTAAAATCGGTTTATTTTTGACTAAGCTATGAGCATTTAAAAAAAAATTCTTATATAATGAAAAAAATCGATTTTGAGCCGAAGAACAAAATTGCCGATAAATCTTGAAAAAAATTTTTTCGGGCGAACAAAAAAATACGTGTCTCATTATTTTGACCAGAGAGCAACATATTTGAGTAACATCGAAATCGAAGAACGTGTCCCGAATAGCCCGGTTGAATTGAAATGGAAAGCATCAAATGTATTTTTAAACAAAACAAAATTTAAGATTTTGATTATTTGTTATTACTATATTGCAAATAAAGAACTTTTAGAATCGGAGTCTCCTATTTTATTTCGAACATACTTTAGAATATTAAACATTAAATTTGTTAGCAGAATACAATGACATTTCGCTTAGATCTACATGCACATCCACACTTGCACTTGTATATAAATACATATAATAACTAGTGTCAACGTGAATTTTACGATATTTATTTTAGAATCAACCACTGTAGTGCGGCACCTCGTGTGTCTGAATGATTCCAAATTCGAATTCATTGAGAGGCACTTACATGCTCGCAAATGTGAATATTATTACCATTGTGATACTGGGCTCCACATTCATTGCACAATATGTCCACGCAGGCATGTATCTTCATACTAGTACACGTTCTTACACGTGTGTATGTATGTATATATGCATAAGTATATATTTTGTTGTTGGTTTTATTGTTTGAATTAATGTTTGCATTAAAGATTGGCAAACATAGTCGAGGAAAAGGCTTCGCAGCGACACACATAGAATTATTACAAGAATCACAACAACTGCAATACAGTTAGCACGCTGCTAATGCAATTTGTTTTTACTTACAAAGTGGTAGTCGTCGGTGCTGAGACTGCCAACTGATTGGAGCGAAAATACCAGTAGCTACTCGTACATAGTGCTGAGATCGCTTCGATATAAAATGTTTTTATTCCAGTTGACAATTTCGGTGCGACATATGCGGTTACTATTGTTGTTGTAGTGCTTGTTTGCGGCTCCTGCTGTTTATGTAGCGGCCATTATTGTTTTTTCTTTTTTTGTTGCAATGTATTATTATTATTTGTATATTTTTGCGTGTTTGCATTTTGTTTTGTGCTTGCTTTGTCGGGTCAGCAAAGGGAAGCTGCTGTTTTATTCCCAGCCGAGTGGCATCGCCTCCACCACCCCCTGAATACTTTGATACCTCGTTCTACGTCCTTATAGGTTGCCCACAGTTGGCTTTTACTTCTTTCATTTGCAATTGATTTTATTTTATTTATTGGTTGGCGTTAAACTATTAAAATAGTGGTGTATGCGCAATTTGAGTTGGGATTTCGGGTTTCTGCTACAATGAATAATATTTGTGGCGTCGTTTGGTTATTGACTTAAGTTTAGCAAATATTGTAATATGTTATTTGTAACAATAAATTTTTCGACAAAAATGAAATACGAACGGTCTGCTTTCAGTGAATTTCGAGAGCATTTTAATTGGTGCGTAAAATCTAATTCTTTAAACTGCAGGAATTATATGAAATGCCTATGGCATGTATGGATGTGTGCACATAGGTAAGTGTATCTTATTTGGGTTTCTGAATAGCAGTAAACTAAGAATTTATAAATATTGAAGAAGTTCATTCTGAGCCAAAATATCGAAATTGTACTTATTTGAAAAGTAAAGTTTACGTCAATTGAAAAGTAGAATTTAGCTTGCGTGTAGGATTACAAAAGTGTTGTTTATATGTACACCGACACACATATATGGCTATAAATTCGCATGCACAGACTTTGAGGGCATTTTCATTTTGCAGGCATCCATCTCATCCACCAGATGCAAACGTTTAGATACTGTCGATGCAGTAATTAAAGGGCAATTTTTCTGCTGTAAAAGAGGCGACCATCCTTTACAATCTCCGATCGAATAAATTACAATCATCGAGAAGCAACGATGAGGGATGTTCAGGAGCAATATCATGGTATGGCGTCTGTAAATTTTAACGGTATTGGTGCGTGTATTACGAGCGCATTTTCTTTAAATGAATGTAAGACTTGATATACATATTACATATATTTTTAACAAACGCTTTACGGTAGCAAAAAAGTCCTCCTCCTTCTACTCATTATATCAAATTATATTATAAAGGGTGGTTAAATTTCAAGGGCCGATGTTGAATGTGAACCACACCTAAACGTGAAGTTCCTTTCTGCATTTCATTTGACATTTTTCAGTTTCAGACTGATTTAATTTGAACCAAGGAAAGATATACAATCGAACAATGGTCAGAAAGGTGGCAGGAAATGGCAACCGTGAATGGTCAATTTTCGAAGAAAATCATCTTCAGTGATGAGGCACATTTTCACCTCAGTGGATTCGTCAATAAGCAGAATTGCCGCATTTGGGCGAATGATAATCCAAGAGGGATTGCCGAAAAACCAATGCACCCACAAAGAGTGACTGTTTGGTGCGGTTTATGGGCCGGCGGCATCATTGGGCCGCATTTTGGAAAAAATGCGGCCGGTCAGGCAGTTACTGTGAATAGTGTTCACTATCGTGAGATGATCACGAACTTTTTATGGCCCGAATTGGAAGATATGGATGTGGACGATATGTGGTTTCAACAGGACGGTGCCACTTGTCACACAGCTAACGACACAATGGCTCTTTTGCGCGAAAAATTGGCCGAATAATCTCACGTCGTGGCGATGTCAATTGCCCGCCAAGATCGTCTGATTTGACACCGTTGGACTCCTTTGTTTGGGATTATTTGAAAGAAGGGGTGTATGTCGATAAGCCAGCAACAATTCAAGAGCTAAAGGATGAGATAATTCGGCACATTAACGGCATAGAACCTCAATTATGCCTCAGCGTCATCGAAAATTTGGACCATCGGATGGAGATGTACCGCCGAGGCTGCGACAGCCATTTGGCCAATATTTTGTTCCATACGTAATTGGATCATACCAATATTATCATAATAAAGAAAAATGATAATAATTTTATAAAAAAATTGTATTTTATTCAAAATCAACACCGGCCCTTAAAACTTAACCACTCATTATAAAAAAATTATATAAAAAGTAACATTTGTAGAATATTTTCAGAATATTTTCGCTTAAAAAACTTTTTCAGTTATAAACAATTTTTATATGCTTGAAATATTTATTAATATAGGAAGGCGTGGCGCACAACTACTCACCCAATCGGAAGATTGTTGCAAATGGCGTATGTCAATCATATTTGACACTTGTGAGCTAGACAGCTGACAGCAAAGGTCAAAATAAAGATTTCCATAACTCAAAATCTGTTTTTTTTATTGTTTAGTAAAAAGTTATTAAAAATCCAATCCATTTGTATATAATGTATTGGACCTGAAAAACCCTTTATCGTTGCTTCTCGCTGAGTTACAACCGCCATACATTTACTATAAACCCTCATAATGCGAAAAATTGTACATACCAGCGGACCACGCTTTGCTGCGGCTTAAGCTGGTTTAATATTAATGGAAAAGTAAATAAAAGTCGATATGATAAGTCCAAAATAAAAATGTGAAAAGTTAACAATTTTTTAAATTTCAAAATCCTGTCTTGGATTTCTGGAATAATCCTCTTGAAAATATGTCAGATAAGTTTGAAGCTGAACTCTCTTATCTCTTATATTAAATGCATTTTTTTACTGTGTTTTCTTCAGGCAAGTGGAATATTTCAGGTACAATCGAAAGCATTTGCCTGAACTCATCGGTTAGTAATACTGATAGCGCGCTAAATGCGCTTAATTCGAATGGCTTCTAATGACTTCTGATGAGTCATTTTTCCCTCATGCTATACTCGTACATTGATTTACATGAATGATTACTCTTTCCCATTTCTGATATTTTTGGAATGTTACATACTGGATTTATATTAAATTGAGGTTTAAGGTAATTTGAGATCGAATGTGCTGTTCTCCCTTCTTCCATCAACGTGGTCCCAATGTCTGAAGAGGCAGGAACCGGCGCAATAATGCCGTTTGAACGAATTTTTTGCTAGGATCAAGGAAATTAGAAACGTTTTCTAGTTCCACCTGGAGCGTTCAATAAATACAATCTACCGGATTGGTGGACCAAAGCTTGTGTGAACAAAAAGGTTTAAATAGTTCCTATTGTATGATTGCTCTCGGAGCAATTCTCTGTCTAATATTAACACACTTTTATTAGGTCGGGTTGTATGTACATATGTATGTATGTATGTATGTTACGGAATCTTTGAGCTTAATTTTCACTGGCTTCTAAAAATCTGATCGACTTGAAATTTTGCCCACCTATCAAGGACCGATGACGATGCAATAATTTGATAAAAGTTTTCCATTATCCTTATTAGGATTGCCATGATTAATATTTTATTTTTTTACCTGTGGGCAAAAAGTAAGGTGAATTTGGTTGTGAAATGAAAACTCTTTATTTATTCTTGTAAATCAATTTCATCCCCTTCAAAACAATACCCTCTCGATGAAATACACTTATGCCAACGATTTTTCCAATCTCCGAAACATGCCAAATAGTCCATATCCGGTATAGCCATCAGCACCTTCTTCGATTCAGCTTTTATCTCCTCAATCGACTCGAAACGCGTTCCCCGGAGTGGTCTCTTGAGTTTTGGGAATAGCCAGAAGTCCAACGGAGCCAAATCAGGCGAATACGGTGGTTGCGGAACGATATGGTGGAATTTTTGGCGAAATGGTCTCGAAGAACGAGTTCAGTGTGAGACGGTGCATTATCACAGTTATGCAGTTATCGGTCGTGATAAAGAAGTAATCGGGATGAAGAACTTATTTCGTGGAGGGAGCCTCAGAAACGGCTACCCCACTCCATTGGCCAGTTTTTTTTCGATTTTCGTGGTGTAGTGCACTATGAATTTCTTCCACCTGGCCAAACTGTTAATAAGGAATATTATTTGAGCGTTATACGTCGTTTACGTGAAGCAATTCATCTAAAAAGACCAGAATTATGGGCCAACAACTCTTGGTTTTTGCATCACGATAATGCACCGTCTCACCCTGCACTCGTTCTTCGTGACCATTTCGCCAAAAATTCCACGCATATCGTTCCGCAACCACCGTATTCACCTGATTTGGCTCCGTGTGGCTTCTGGCTATTCCCAAAACTCAAGAGACCACTCCGGGGAACGCGTTTCGAGTCGATTGAGGAGATAAAAGCTGAATCGAAGAAGGTGCTGATGGCTATACCGGAAATGGACTATTTGGCATGTTTCGGGGATTGGAAAAATCATTGGCATAAGTGTATTTCATCGAGAGGGGACTATTTTGAAGGGGATGAAATTGATTTACAAGAATAAATAAAGATTTTTCATTTCACAACCAAATTCACCTTACTTTTTGCCCACAGGTAAAAAAATAAAATATTAATCATGGCAATACTAATAAGGATAATGGAAAACTTTTATCAAATTATTGCATCGTCATCGGTCCTTGATAGGTGTGCAAAATTTCAAGTCGATCAGATTTTTAGAAGCCAGTGAAAATTAAGCTCAAAGATTCCGTTACATACATACATACATACATACATGCATACAACCCGACCTAATAAAAGTGTGTTAATAAAGAGCGTTCAAAGTAAAAATTAAAAATAGTCAAGACAGGCCAAATATTTCTGTGCTATCATTTGCCACGGTCTTGGAATAAATGAGAAAGTTAGTAGATATAATTTTTAGCAATTGGGTGGTTGTCGTCAATTCCTTATTATTATTATTTTATTATAATCATTGTTGGTGCAAATCAAAACGAAATAAAATGCCCATCTATAACATATGCAATATTTTTAACATTCAGGACGTTGTTTTAGGCCAATTTTATCCATTTAATATATCAACGCCATCAAGAATAATAACGTACCAAGTTCGTAAGCGAACCTATATTTCAGCCAACCCCATAAAACAGAAATATTTAAATGGGACGTGATATCACTAACTTTAAACACATGTTGAAATAAAAAGAAATTTCGATTAATATATGATCGAGATGTAAGCTTTTTGGCAAAACTTATCTGCTGCCTCATTACTAATACCAGTATATGTCTCTAATTATCATGAACCGGAGAATATATTCCAGAAGAAGAAGAACCATGAGGATTTCACAATAAAAGCTTCTCATAAAAACCATCCACCAAAAATTTCCATCGTCGGTATACACACTTGTTTTTTTATGTAAACGACACACTGGGTGAATTTTCACCCCAATTCATAAACTCTTATCGACAAACAGAGTTAACATTTTTATTTAAACTTTTTTTGTAAGCATTTAGACAAAATAAAATAAAAAATATGAATGATTTAATTTAATTTAACATATGAAGGGAATTTTTATCAGAAATATGCTTTGCGTTCTAAAGAAAAAGATATATCGGAAAACAATCTTGGACTTCGAAAAATTGTACGAGGATAATCTAAAAATAAAGAAGTAAGAATACGAAAAAATCGCAAATTCATAAAAATATTGTAAGTTAGTTGCATTATATGATTTTCGTAGTAATATAAACTATATTTTTGTATTACGATTAATTAGAATTAAAAAATAAGTAAAAAAATAGTCAAAGTTTATCAATGTGTGGCGTGCACTTTCCACTGAAGCTGATAGTATACAACTACATACATATATATATTTGCTTAGTTTCGTCAATGGTGTGCCTGTTTTAATTACATTACCTCAAGGAGTGACTTTGTGATTAAGTGATTGGCGGCTGCAGTAGCCGAATGGGTGCGTGACCATCAATCGGAATTCACAGAGAGAACGTAGGTTCGAGTCTCGGTGAAACACCAAAATGAAAAAAAAGTTTTTTCTAATAGCGGTCGCCCCTCGTCAGGCAATGGCAAACCTCCGAGTGTATTTTTGCCATGAAAAGCTCGTCATAAAAAATATCTGCCATTCGAAATCAGCTTGAAACTGTAGGTCCCTCCATGAAACAACTTCAAGACGCACGCCACAAATAGGAGGAGGAGCTCGGCCAAATACCCAAAAAAGGGTGTACGCGTCAATTACATATATTATATATATGTATGTGATTTTATCTTAGACCAATAATGGCAATGTGGTCTAGAAGTCGGCCTTTAAAAGAAAGCCAATTTTTATCCGATTTGGATGATGAAATATTTGATTTTGATGACGATGATAATGTCCTAGATCTGTCAATATATGGTGTACACTTTCTTTTGACGTTGACTGCAATCGAAGAGTAAAATCGGTGTTGCTAAAATACGGCTAACGGTATATTTCCAGACGTTAGAAATACACAAACCACAACCCATCAAACATTTTGTGGGGTGACTCACACCCCAGCGTGTCTACCGAAGTTAAGTTATACAATTAGCACCCATAACTGAAGCAATTTTTTTTATTTATTTCAGGGTGAATATTAAAAACTATAATAAAAAATATTCTCATTCATTAAAGTCTCTATTTAATTTTAAAAATTTGTTGGCATGAAATTTTTTACTTTAAGCGTTCGCCGTTTACCAAAACATGAGGATATCAGTACTCTGTCATTTTCAGACATATTTTGGCATTTGAATAAAACCTTAAGTGCTATAAATAGATATGTAGACATACTTGCACAGGTACACAAACATATTTACATGAAGCCTCTTTTAAAATGAAAGTAAATGAAGCGTACAAACATATTCTTATACATACTCGTATATGTAGCACTCGAAGTACACGCATCTTGAACATGGATTCTTAATTAGCTGTGGTGTACTTCATTTTCGACACGTATCTTTGGTACCAGGATTAACAATTCATTGCGAGCAAAATTTAGAGAGAAACTTTTTCTCTTGTTAGGGTTTCTACGGAACACTAGCGCGTTACCGAAATATTTATGCACAATATGCACTTGTATGTACATTAGGGTGGAGTGTATTTATCTTGTTTGTTTTAAATCATTTTGGGAAGACCTGCAGAAAGTTGGCTTTGTATCCCATAAATAAGTGGGCAAAATATTATTTGCCTCAAGTTCAACCGTTTAATTTTCACATCGCAAAATTATGTACATACACTTATACATACACATTAAGGCGGGTCGATTTAAAAATCGCTCATTGCTCTGTGAAAATCGTATTCTAGGGATCAAAATAAGAAACTTTGACGAAGGAACCATACCTCTAAAACGAATTCTGATGTCCCCCAATTTGGGTCGAACGAAAAATCCCACTTTGACCCATTTAGAGTGCTCCAATAGAGTCCAAATGTATGACCGACCCCCACTAACTTTGGACGGCCGATCCACCCATGCCAGTGGCACACCCCCTGGAACTCCCGTGGGGATTCCCATACAATCATTTTAAAATATCACCATTTTTGGCCTTTACATGAGAAAAGAAACTAAAAAGTTCGACCCAAATTGGCGGACATCAGAATTCGTTTTAGAAGTATGGTTCCTTCGGCAAAGTTTCTTATTTTGATCCCTAGAATATGATTTTCACAGAGCAATGGGCGATTTTTTTGCCTCCCCACAAATCGACCCGGCCTAATACACATGTATTCAGTTTTGTTTGTTATTAGTACTTAGACTGATTTCAAAGTGTATTCGTGACCTTTGACTCGTTAGTGACGAGATTGCATTGTGGGTGAGAAATTGCGGCTTTTTTTATAACTTAATTTTCTTTTTAAAATTATTATTTTATTTCAGTATTGCAGTTATGAAAAAAAACTTGGGCATTTTTGATATATAAAGTTTATTGATAGCTGTGACAAATTTGATTTACGTTCCCAAATTTGATTAAGCTGAGGGCCCCTCAAAATGTTTTCGTAAGAAGACAGTATTTTGTGATTTTCACTCTCATAAACAAACTTTTCATTGACTAACTTTTCATATATACGCATTTTATGTGTCATTCGCACCCCCTTAATGTACAAATGTGCATAAATGTGGAAGTTTTATATGTATTTGCATGTCATCAGTGAGTCTCATAATGTGCGCTAATTAATCCAGCAAGGATCGGATTTTTCCATTTTTCCACCTCATCAACTCCCTACCAAACTCGCATTCGCTTCATAGTCGCACTTTTTGGGCTAATTATATTTATTGCCGCAGTTTCAGGTTGGTACAAGCGCCGGGACAATGCGTTGTTTGTAAGATGAGTCCGCGTTTCTTGGCGCTACCAGCCATCGAGTAAGGCTAGGAGTATAAACATGTGTGTATGTGCCGTGTGCTGCACGTGATGCCTGCTTATGAAGCACAAACACGCCACGAGCAACGTCTGAAGTGTTAAAGGATATATAAGGATATGGAATTAATTTTTAAGTATAAGCATGCCAAGCAGATCTTTGCCGTCAAAGTCTCCTACTCCATCTGCGGATATACATATGTATGTTGTAGGTGTGCACTGAAATATGTTTACGTGATATGTTGCAGCATATGAAATTCGAAACAAAATTAAATAAATTTTATGCCGCCAACCGCTGCTTCCTTGAAGTCTTGTAAGTAATAAAATAAAATATTAGTTGTACCTCATCCTTTTCAAAGTTAGGAGTTGATAACGGAAGAAACACAGAACTAATTCTGTTCAACATATTTCCCTCGACCACCTTCCTCAATGCACAAGTCTTGCCACTTTGTAAAAATTTGATTCATTGTCAAATTAATGCAATGAATTTTATGAGGCACATCCTTCGCTTATTTCTTTCGTTTTCTCAACTAGAAAGAGTAAACAAAAGGCGGTGAATGGCGGACAGTTCATAAAGCAAAAACAAACAATAAAGTTTGTTTTATTTGTGTGATCTTATTAGCCACAACTACTCGCGTTGTAGGAAACTTGCCTCATTAAAGTGAAACTTTAGTTTCTATACACTTTGTTGTGAGTTTTCCATACTCGTGCATGTTTGCAGGTTGTATGTGGATTGTGCAAGTATTCATGATTAAAAATGCCAACATAAGGATAAACTTTATACAAAACAAAGTTAAGTGATTATGCTCCTTAGAAAATTACAGTGGCATAGCTGGTGAATGGATCATAAATTTTCCTACGAATGTCTGCTTTAAAAAGGAAAATATGAAATGTGGAGATGAATTATAAATAGCGATTGGGTGTATTACATCTACTATAGTAGTAGAGTTGTGATTTTGCTCTTAACCCGCGCACTCGTGCCCATGGGTATTATAATTTTGTTCACGTAACGGTTGTACGAAACAGCTTAAAGAATCGAGATAGATATAGAAGAATGCATGCTAAAATGTTCAGAATGATGAGCATACTATAACTCGAGCGAAAAGTAAAATATTTCAATATTTCTTTGTTCAAGTTAATTTGGTATCAAAATGGACGAAATAAAACTCGACCAAACCTGGTACCCGTATTTCTCTCCAGCGCATTTAGATCGGACATAAATACAATATAATATCAATGGAATTGGAGGAAACGACCAGCACAAATTAAATTTTCGTTAAATGTACTCTTGGCCTCATCATGTTGGTCTCCTTGCCGCGCGGATGAGGCTTAAGTGTTGGTTTAACTCCCATATTCATGGAGGTTAACCCACCACGAACTAAGAGGGAAGCTCCCTATGGGTATTGGCTAGCCACCCATCCGCTAAACGGTGGCGGTGGCCCTTCAATCACCATGCGGAGATTACCGTACCGACGATCCCATTGTTACTCCTTAGCCTGGTATCCTATCATTTCCTTCCCCCGCCCCCCTAATCCAGGGTGTTACGCGTCACCGTGCCCAATGGATGGTTTGCAGCCAGGGGTATCCGGCTGTATTCTAACGGCGCCCTCCTGAAACTGGGTCACCTCAGGAGGTAGAATGACCTTACTTCGATACAGAGCGAATTTAGCATTTCCTTCCTTCTTTTCTGCAAATATTTTCTTTAGTATTTGATTTGGTGCAGCCTATATTTGTTATACATTTTTCACATTGCATTTGCGTTGTGCTTATTCGTAGAAATTATAGCAGGTATTTTGTTTACAGATTGGAAAGTAAGTTGACGAAAATTGTCTAAATAGTCAGCGACGAATACAATCAGGGATACCAGATCGGTATCTCTTATAAGGTTATTATCGGTCATGTGGTTATGAAAACGTTGGAAAAAAACAAACCACACTGGGAATGTGAATTAAAAAAAGGGGTTAGGAACGGAAATTTTGGGGATTTTACTGAGCTTAGGAGTGTTTAATTTTATTAAAATGGACCATTAAAAAGTGTGACACTTACATACATATTTACTCAACTTTTTATAGTACTTTAAGTCAAAATATTAAAATAGAGAAATGTTTGTCTATTTATTTTGTTGAATATTTTTTATTTTTTTTTTTATAAATATATAGTCAACACTGCCAAAAAAAAGCATGGGAGTCAAGGCACAATGTCTTCATTTTGCAAGTTCTGTCAATTTTACCAATACAATATTTTATTTCAATGTTCCTGAAAATAACGTCAAGTCCTACCGCCCCATTAGTTTGCTCGTAACATTCTCGAAGATATTCGAAAGAATATTTTTTAAAAGAATGTTACCTGTAATTGAGGATCAAAATATCATTCCTGAACATCAGTTTGGGTTTAGAGCTGGGCATGGCACACCAGAACAATGCCACAGAATTGTGAATGTTATTACAGATGCGATTGAAAGAAAAGAATACCTTTCTTGACGTACAACAAGCACTCGACAGAGGTTGGCATATGGGACTACTCTTTAAAATTAAAAAACTTTTACCAGCACATTTTTACTTAGTGCTTAAGTCTTATC
>JAYXIM010046482.1:0-67686 GCA_037575425.1 Anastrepha fraterculus
ACATAAAGTAAGTTATACAATTTTCGAGTGAAAATTAAATCTAATAACATAAAATATGCATAAGAATTGTAAAAAGAAAAATTCTATAGTTTTCTATGTAGTTTTGCACCAGTGTAAATACTATGCTGTCATTAGGTAATAAGATCTCTTTTGCTGAATATCTGAATTCTAAGATAGATTGCAAATAAAGTATTTCCATTTAAAAAAAAAATGTTCAATTTCCTCCGAATGAAATATTCATAAAGCAATTACTTTTTGAATAATTGATGAAGAAAGATAGAAAATTGAAGGTTTTTCTGTACATTATGATGATAAGCTTATATTAAAAATCGTTTTGGTTCATTTAACTTTAACAGTTAAGTAAGAGGGATAATATTGAAATGTGAGGATAAAAATCCACTGTTAGTAACGGAGAACAATATGTTATATAATATAATAAAGTATATAATAGTAATGCATAATTAAAATCGACCCTTATAGGTGATAAATGGGAAAAGTAGAGAAAAGCAGGCTGCTCATTATCTAAACTTCAGGTTTGGGTATTAAAGTGGAACTGAACCAATCTCAAGTCAAACTTCATATTTCGCCTTTTTGATGCATTTTTCATTATAAATAGTTTGGAGAACTCACTATCTCTATGAAAAAGATATCGTAGACAACCTAGAAAGTACACCAGTTAGCGTTAAGCAAAATCTTCTGAACTAAAGCAACACATAGCCGTGACGTAATTTTAGTGTGCACAAGAATCTAAAAATTCTAGTTACAACCCTATACAGAAATTTGCAAAGAGTTTCAGGTAATTTAATCTGAAAAACATTTAAGAGATGTACCTAGGAATGTACCAGGATGAAGGTTAAAACGTGGATTGTCGACCTACCAAAATGTCTTCACATCTTCGGCTTTTAGAATAGAATAGAATAAAATGATTATAAGCTTGCACTTCGATTTAAAGGTTTTTTGTCCCTCTACTCATTACAATACCACATCCAAACCCAGTTCCCTGAGTAAGCCTGAGATAGAGCAGGGTTGGGCTGAATGCATATGCCTTTCTTCTTGCCATACCACGTACTACTTTTCCTTCTTATCGCTTTTTAAACATGGCATTCGAGAATAACGTGTATTGCAGTTTCCGAGGATTGATGGGAAACGACAGGGAGTCGGTACCTCATATCTCGAGCCTATGCAGATAACTGCATAATCTGCAGTGACCTGTGAGAATGCCGGCGAGCGTTCTCAGTTTGACCTTGGGGAGGTTTATGAGATGTCTAAATCTATTTTGATTGCACTTTCGCAATAAATACATGTCCTGGCGTAGCACTATTGTTTGGTGACTGCTTATATCTCTTCGCTTTAGCTCTTCGCTTTTAAGCACTTCCTTAACAGTATGTTGCAAGGTAAGGAATGGTGAGAGTTCTATTAATAGCGAGACCACAACTTCTCTATCCTATGTATCAGCCGCCTCATCTGCTTATGCCCTGGGACCAGTTGGAGCCTGATGCGGGTAAGCAATCCTAATAATTGAGTTTTGCTATGCCCTTAAGGACCAGTGAATCCCCACATCTTTGGTTTCACAGATTTCTTTGTCGGAGATGTTCCAAGTTTCCAAAATTACCTCTTTGGCTACTATCTTTTTAAAATAAGTTAAAAATTAAAATGTATTACTTTTCTTGATTGATTTTTTTTTATAGAACTATCGATGATTTTGCAGCTCTACTCAGAACTATATCAAAATAAATTAATTTAATAAAGTTTCTTATTTTCAGTTAAGCTCGGTATCAGATTTTAGTGATTTTTTAAGGATTCCACAAGATTTGTTTACAAAACTAAGTTCATAGGAAACAATTATTTATCTCTGTATAGCGCACCTTTTATCTTTGCCTGAGTATTACCCGCGCCCTATTTAAACGAAATTAGCCTTTACTTAATATTTATAAAAATGTTTGATATTTTTGGTATGCGCTCTGCCACCTCTGCCTGATTGAAGTTGCTTAACGTAAACAAGGAAAATAAATAATTGGCGCGTACACTTCTGTTCAGGTGTTTGGCCGAGCTCCTCCTTCGCTATTTGTGATAGTGCGTGTTGATGTTGTTCCACATAATGGAGGGACCTATCAGTTTCAAGCCTATGACTCCGATACGGCAAATATTTTTATGAGGCAGCTGTTTTCAGTGGCAGATAATACACTCGGAGGTTTGCCATTGCCTGCCGAGGGGCGACCGCTATTAGAACATAATGTTTTTAATAAATTGATTGCTTTCACGACGAGAATTTCGTCATACCCAACGACCTCTATGTGAATTCCGAATAGTATCACGCACCATACCCAGTTCGGCTACGGCGGCCGCCGTAGTTTTTGTTAAATACACATTGCTAATTTTTCTTTGAAGTAGCGTATTTTCTTCCTCAGAATTGTGCTTTTTATACAGTTTGAGCAATTTTGGGCTTTTATTTTTAACATTGAATATATTTTGTGATTGAAGAAATAGTTGCTAAACGGGAAGAAATCATTGGTTTCTACCTTAAGAGACAGACTATAACCCTGAAACACACAGAGTCCTTCAAGTAACTTTTTCCAGAGTCCTTTTCTCTTCTTTAAACCGCAAATCAGTATCTTCACTCGCTTAAGAATAGATCACTCAAAACTATAAAATACGAACAGCTCCTTTCATTCACCCGCATCCCATTCCTTCCTACCCATCCTTGGCAACTTTTCAGCATTGTGCACCAAAGGAGTATTCCTCTGTAGCTCTAATGAAACTTCCAAATTTCAACCTCTTATGTTGGCAAACTTAAAAAATAAATATCTTCGTAACTGTAAAGTGGTATAATGTTCAAAACAAGAGCTCCGTAGGCTTAAGTAGTTGATGTGCTCTATTAATTAGTGTAATATTTCAAATCTCTTTAATAAATAATCGGAATCATGATATTTGGTACAACATTGAAGAAAAGCCATGCAAACTTCATCAAAAATTAGTATAAACTGCGTAGATAAAAGTTCGATTCAGAATGAGTTTTTATGTGTTTTTATTTACTTCGATTCTTCTTGAAAAGTGGTGAATTTTCGCATATAGAATATTAATCATTTGTTTCCTTCATACAATAGTAAAATATTTGAAACTTATTCAAATCAATTTCTCTTCATTTCCGTTTGCTTGTGCTGTGCGCGAGCAAGTTCGAGTATCAGCACTTTTTTCTTCCTGCGCAAAGTTTGCTGTGCCATTTGTCATTAGAAACAACAGAAAGTTTTAAGTAAAAAATAAATTTTCTCGTCCACCAAACAAAAATTGGCAACAGAATGACTATAGAATTTCTAGTGGTATTGGAACTTCAAATGGAAAAATATACATACATACATACACAAATGTATGTATGTTACACAAATGTATGTATGTACCGTGCAATTCTCCGTTTATTACTTTTTATCATGTGATCGTTGAGGGCTATATTTATCTCCGACTGTTTTCCTTCGAATTCAAGTACATATGTATTTAAAACGATGCGCGGCAATGACAAAGCGGATGCTGAGAAATAGAACATATAAAGTACATATTCTATATATGTATATATCTGTATATGAATGTGCTTTAAAATGCTTAGTCCTCCAAAAAGCGGGTATTGGTTTTACTTCCGAACCAAAATTCGTATAATTTTTCTTTCTCAGGTATTTTGTAACAGATTAATCAAAATTTTAGTTTAAGAGATCTTTATCAAAGTTTTTTATCTACTTTTTAGTTTATTTTCGGCAAGATCCAGCACACAGATGTATTGAGCGAATATATTTTTGTTTATTGATATTAATCTAAAGTCTCTTTCAAACGACGCGCCTAGATGAGCTTTTAAAATAAAACATGTCAAAATTTAGATTCTTCCAGGTTTCACTATTTTTTTTTTAATACATTTCTTAATAATTATATGTGAAAAATTACTTCATTTAAATGTCCACCATGAGCTGCCATACGAGAATTAAAATGTTTAGGCACTCGCTCACACATTCACGCATTGAGTTCAGCAATGTTTTCGTCCAGCTCTGGAATCATTGCCGGTTTATTCACTTAGACTTTACTGTTCTAAAAATCGCACAAAAACTAGTCTAGTGGAGTTTGATCGCATGATCTAAGTGACTAGTTCATGTCACCATTGCGTGAAATTATTGCAATAATGCAATGATTCCACGAATTATGTGAACTGTGGTTTCATTCTGTTGGAAATAAAGATCATCTATGTATATACTTTCAAACTCAAGCCACAATAGTTTTTCAATAGGTTGTCTATTGTGATGTCCATTGAGAGCAACAGTTCTTTCATTTTCATCTTCGAAGAAAAGCGAGCTAACTATTCTACCAGCCCAGAAACCACACCAGCCAGTACTTTTAGTGGATGTAATGATTCTGCAGAAATTACTCGAGATTTGACAAATCCATCCAGTGTGAAATGAGCTTCACCACTGAAGATGATTTTGTGTAAAAAAACCAGAATCATGTTTAAAGAACCAATTCACGAAATTTCTGCGTTGATAATGATCTGTTGGCTTTGATTCTTGTATTAATTGAATTTCTAAAATGCAAATCCTTGTGTAAAATCCGTTGAACAGTCGAGTCATGAATGCCTAATCGTTCGTCAAGATATCGATGTTGAATTTGGTTTAGCAACACTTTGCGCTACAGCAACAATATTCTCTTTTTCCATGCTCGATAGAATCAATTTCTTGAACCTTTTTCACCAATCATTGAAGTGTCGACTTATTTCCACCAAAACAAATCACGAATTTTACAATATGTTTTTCTTACAGATCGCCCATTTTCATAATAACTTTCAATAATTTTAACGCGTTATTCAATCGTGTAAAATTGAAGTGTTCAATATGTCAAAAAATTTAGACTTAATTAATTTTCATCAGAATGTATTCAATAATATTACTAATTACATTGCTTTAAAAATAATTAATGGTTTTTTTATCTAAGAATCAGACCATGCAATTCCTACGTAAAATCGGTCGCTGAGTCCGAAAACCAACATAATTTTTCTTTTTTGTTTTGGATTAAGGGAAAAAAGGTGGATCGTAATAATTTTCGATACCTACAGAATTTGTCACCGATAAAATCGTGTGATACATGAAATCAAAGATAGTTCAATTTTATGTATTTTTTTTGCTACATAATTTTTCATTAAATTTAAACGTTTTCAAACAATCGCAGAGTTTTTCTTTCCAAAAATGCGAACATTTTCGATTTATATTGTAAAAACTATATAAGAAAACGATTTTCGATAGTTATTTTTTCTGATTTCATGAAATTATATTTCGGCAAAAAATTTATAAAATGTTCTCAAATCCATGTAAAAGTTATTCGCATCAGAATAAAAGCAGTCAGTTTTGCAATTAGAAATCCTTAAGCAGAGTTTAACAAATTTTTTGATATTACTGGTGGGTTTCGTTAGTAACAAGTTACTTAGGATAACAAATTTGAATTATAATAATACATATTAATAACTTCTTCCCACAGTTTTATATGAACTAGAATAACAAGATTGGCACTGTAGGTAAGGCTCTTCGAAAACCCATCCATTGAATAGTACTTACAGTTACATCAGATAACTATTGGGTTGGGGTATACGTTTGTAGCGTTTCTACCGAAACTTTTAGTAAAATAAAAAACAATAATTTTATGAATAAGTTAATCAATATATATTCACCGATGCTTTTTACAACTTCTTCCCACCTCTAGACCAATTAGTTGATGCCATTCCGTCAATAATCGCCTGGTCTGGTGTCAAAGAAGTTGTTGAGCCAGTTCTTAAAGACCTCCTTGTTATCTAAAGTAACGCCCTTCATATGATTTGAAAGTTGGTGCAAGGTCCGGAGAATAAGACGTATGCTACAGAACTTCCCATTCGAGCTCTTGGAGCTCGGCTTTAATGACTTGTGCAACATGGGGCCTTGCGTTGTCGTGAAGGAGTATGATTTGACCATGTCAATCAGATATTTTCAATCGAATAGTCTCATTCACGCGGTGTACCTGGATAATGTAGAACTCCTTGTAGACCGTGACATTCGTTTCGAGCACTTCCCTGTGCATGGTGTACCCTCAGATGCCCTCGCAATCCCACCAAACACATAACTCACAGCTTTGGTGCATCTTCTGGAACCACCCACTCCTTTCTTTGCTTCATATTGATGTATAGGCACCATTTCGTATTTCCCGTGTCTATTTGGTACAAAAATAGATGCGGAGATGCTGAGAAGAAATTTGAAGGCGACTTTCCTTGTTTTTTTTCATTGAGAACGTGAGGTACCCAAGCTCCCAATTTTTCGATAAATCCCATTGAATGAAGGTTATTGAGAATCGTTTCATGATCGCAATTCATTTTTTCCGCCAATTCATAACTGATTTGGCGGTTGTTCTTCTTCAAAAGTGATTTGAGACGTTCTTCATTGATTTCAAAAAGCCTTCCGCTACGGAACGTCGTCATTGTCGTCAAAGTCGGCATGTTTGTACTTTGCAAACCATTTCCGTGCTATAGACTCGCCTATGACACCTTCTCCATACACGTCGCTAATGCCCCGAGCTGCTTCGGCAGCTTTTTGATCTCGAGGAAAAGCAAAGAAGAGCAGGTGTCGAACATGTTGATTTTTGCCTCCTGAGTATTAAATTAAATAACTCAACAATCAAATTCACATAGTTTAGTACAGCAGAAAGAGTTCTATCGAATTAATGCTTACTTTTGCCAAACAGCAAATAATCGTAATACAATAAGACAAAATATAAAAGCGCTATGAACTCCCCAACCCAATAGTTTTGATTTTGAATAGAAAGCAGTAATAGTTTTAATAATTAAATTTAAAAAGGTGTCTTGTAATAATTTTTCTATCCCAACATAAAATGGGAAATTTGAGTGTATTTTGTTATGTTTGCGTCTGTTATTCTTCCCAGTATGATCGGCATAGCTTTACAATGAACAATCGCAATCTGTATCAACAAGATTTTCGCATAGCGATCACCAGTATTTCTGAAGCATGCACCCCAAGTAGTATTCATAATGCAAGACATTGGTTAACCGGACGTCGAGTACAAAGTACATATTATGGTTGATAATTTTTTAATTCCATTTTAGTTGGTTTACGGTTTTATTTTTGCAGCGAATGTAAGATGTTTGATGTTCTGAATATTTTAAAGAACCCTAACAGCAATGCAACTAGTCGAAACTTTTGTTAAAACAAACAAAACATTTCATAGGACGATATATTATACAATCCCGATTACCCTCATACTTCGAATGCCATTCGACCTCGGGCTTATTCTGAACAAAAGGGGAATTATTTCACAATTGGAACAAGTAACTTCAAATTTCAGCATTTGGTCAAACAAGCCAACTTAAAAGCTTTCTCAAAGTGATGAGCATGGCGAAAGATCCCACCAAAAAATGAAGGTAATAGAGCAACGTAGCCGAAGATTCTGGGACGAAGAAATGATGACCGATCATTTTTTTAACGTCATGAGAGAGAAAAATGTCGCAACTAACAAAGGAAATAGCAAAATAAATAACTGATCTTAGATTCACATCTTTCGAAAAAACATAAGATTTCATAAATAAACAGGAACAAAATTGTAAATAAATGTTCTGATATTCGCATTCTTGTTGTCCTAGTGTTAAATTTTTTCTAGATTTGTTAATTTTAAGAAATTCTTAAAAAAAATAGTACAACATGAATCTATAATTAAAATTAACAAAAAAAAAAACAATTATTTTTAGAATTATTGTAAAGATTAAGAAAATATTTTAACTTTATGGAAAAATAAAATAAAAGAAGAGAGATTCAGAAAAATAAAAGAAAAGAGATTCAGAAATCAGTTAGCCTATTCTGCAAATATTAAGTTAATTACACAGGCCAACAACCAAAAAACTTTTTCGATGATTTTAACTAAGGTTTTAAGGTTTTTTTTATGCTGAAAACGAATATGACCTTGAAAATGCTCCAGCACGTCAGGATTTTTGGCAATTTGAGGTTAAAAATTCAAAAAATGCAGATTTTGGCCATTTTTTTAATTTTTTTTTGGGCAAGGTAAAGTTTTTTTTTAATTTTCCACAACGGCATCGCAAAGTACTAGTCTTCAGCCTTAAAATCCATTTTTAAAAATATTTTTGGGATTAATATAAAAAAAGTTATACTATTTTGAATTCGCCCTTTACAGGGGCGTTAGAGAGTTAGAAAGGTTGAATTTGCATATCTAAAAGTCTCCAATTCAAAATAGAATAACTTTTTTTATATAAATCGTAAAAATATTTAAAAAAATGAATTTTAAAGCTGAAGACTAGTACTTTGCGATGCCGTTGTGGAAAATTAAAAAAAAACTTTACCTTGCCCAAAAAAAAATTAAAAAAATGGCCAAAATCTGCATTTTTTGACTTTTTAACCTCAAATTGCCAAAAATCCTGACGTGCTGGAGCATTTTCAAGGTCATATTCGTTGTCAGCATAAAAAAACCTTCAAGAAACACCCATAGCCGTTTTAAAAGCTGTAAAAAAGCGGGATTTTGTTGGCCTGTGTTATTATGATCTCCCTTTTTTTCTTTTCCAAAACCGTTATTTGGCGATATAAGGAAAACTGCATGACAAAAAAAAAAAAACCATGCGGATGCTTGGATTCAACTACGAAATTTGGGCTTTTTTTGATTAAGAACTAGTGTTATTGTACCTGCTCACTTGTATCCAAAGATATCATAATTTGGGCCCATAACTGTTGCATGTAACAGCATAAAGGACTAGAGATAGATATACACATACGTAGAAGTATACCAAAAAGCTCAGAATGATGCGAAGAATCCATTTAGCTATGTTGCTCCATCTGTTCGTACGCAAGATAATTTGAGTAAAAACTTGTATATTTTGTTTAAACTCTGTCTATGTGGGTTGACATGTAAAATTACTCAGTTCATATAGCATCAGTTTGGTACCTCCGTTTCAAATTAAGCGAATTCGGTATAAGAATAAATAACCTATTTTTTCTACTCCCAATTCGAGCATCCCTCGCCTAGAACATGGACACCTAATTTCCTTATGCTATCTCAATTTTTTTTTACTCAAGTATTCACAGCTGTACTTCTTTATCTATCTCTGCCTTATTTTTACAAACAACCGTTCTGCGAGGTATAATACCCTTGTGTAAAAAGGCTCGCGGGCATAAATCGGATATTCATATATCTGTGCATACACCATCTGCGTCCATTCTAGTCTGATTCGGCAAGAAACTGTTACTCTTTGGTTGCTGCTTTGAAACCCGATGCTTTTTAAATAAAAGTTTGTATATTGAAATAAACAATCATTACTCCCACAGCACATCAACCCACCCACCACCGCAGTCGCTGCAATCATCAGCAGCAGCATTAGGTAATTTATGATATCATTCATCATTTTTATCGTGAAAATACATTTTCCTACCACCCAAGTTGCCTAGTGTGCCGCTGTCATTGGCCAAGGACTTTCTTGCTTTGGTTTTGACGTTGCAGTTTTTTTCTTCAAGACGCTTTTATTTTCACAGCTACAGCTTTTCTTTGGAAATTAAGAAGAAGGCAGGTAAGCGCGAGTTCGTATGCATGTGTGTTTTATGTCACTTTAACGAACAGCACCAGACATAATGGGTGACCAGATAGCAGCGACAATTTTTCCGGCAGCAGGCAAAGATATCAATCATCATCAGCTAAATATCAGCTGCCAAAATATTCAATGAACTTGAAATCATACATACCTCGATTCACGTTCGGTAAAAATTTCGGTTAATACTCAACAAAAGATTTACTCAAAGTAAAGAAAACATAGCCGACGTTGCGATCAGTAAAGATAAAGACCCAGAAATGTCATTCCGCACCGATCGGCTGAATAGAGCATCGCCAGAGTGTCCACCAGGTTTATTTTGTGGTTGGATTTGGATCTAAATCTGTAAAATTATACACAACATTGAAAGCGGACGACCCTAAACCGTAAGTGCGTTAACTATATCAGCAAGCAAAATTTGCCATTGATAGAACGAATGGAATCCACTAGGCTTCGACCAAGCATTTTTGCATTCTTAAAGATTGAATGTTTAGTAGGGTTTATGGCATGGAGGCATCAACGGACCTCATTTGTTTTGAAATGAGGAAGAAGATACCGTTACCGTCATTGGTCATCAGTATAAAACAGTGATGCCCAAAAATCGAGCGATAATTTTGAAAAATAAATGCTTACGAATGAATGTTACGAGTTGCAAGTTTAGGCTTTGTGCATCACTGCTACAGAACGATGTTAACCGACTTTCTGTGGCCAGAGCTCGACAAAATCGATATAGCCGAGGTTGGGTTACAAAGACTGAGGTTGACGACTAGATCATTTCACCTGCGTTCATTCATTGAGCGCCGCTATCATGCCATTATTTTTTCTGGGGCTACGTCAATTACTTAGTCTTCGCTGCGGGAATAATGTCTGATATAGACTGAGTCATTAAAAAAGAGTCCGAGTCCAAAGCCGTTCATTTGGATGATATGCTATTCTGTACATGATGCCAGGATTGCAGGATTAAAATAAAGGTAGAATTAATATGATTTATCACACCGTTACTGTTTTACTTAAACTTATTTTCATATCGTTTTTACCTGGTCACCCTATACAATAATACTATGTATATACCTATGTATGAGCTGTAATGAGCTAACAACCCTCACTCATCACGACTCGGCTGTAAGACATTCACTCCAGTTTGAGGTGTTAGCCACGATAACAGTGGCAATTTATAAGTATGTTGATGACATATACTATTATATGTATTTGTAACAAAATCAGGGAAAAAATTGAAATTTCACTGTGTCCATTGCTCACACAGCTCACCCTTTTCGGAAACCAATAGATGGATTGCATAAGAAAAAGTGCTTCAAATGTTGTTTATGCTTTTCATGGTTTCCTTTCGATTTCCTTTCAGTAAATTAGTGGGCAACGCTACTTGAACATTTCAACAACAGCAATATCAATAGCAGTAACACGCATTAGTGATGCGTGGAGTTGAAGAAAAAGTAGTCTGCCTCCGCATATTCTCTGATTCATGAGCCATTGGACTGCCCACACTCCATTTGACCGAATTGTATGGCTTTCCTTTTCTGCCGGATAATTAACGAAAGTAGTAGTTTGAGGTTTACTGATTTATTACTGCATTTATTTCGGTAATGAAGTGTATCTACAGAAGGGATGAAAACACCTTCGGATTTGTTTGTCTATAAGGCTTGATCAGTGTTTTGAGCATTTGCCTATTTCAATATATTTCTGCATTTTATAAAATAAAATCCCAAAATATGTATGGCACCCTAATAACTATGCAGGCAATATTTGGATGTGCGCAGCAGTTTTTGTGTTTTTAAAATAATCGAACCGGCAAATAAATTGCATAAGCTTTCAAAAGGGGCTTGTTTATAAGCCAAGATGTGTTAAAAAATCATTAAAAAAAATGTTTAACTTGCAACAAATCAAAACTGAATCAACCCAATGAAGTACTGTTTTCTTGCTTTAAGGCAAGAATCAAATTAATAAATTATTTCATATTTCTATACAAATTTTTGTTACTTACTACGTCTATTCCCACCTGAAAATTTAAATAATGACTTCGACGGCAGATTTATTTTATATACGAAATATGTAACTGAAACCTTTCCATTCATAAAATATTTAAGGTTTTGGAAAGACAGAAATCATGTTAAACTCACAAGACGAAGCCTATTACAAGAAAAGTTTTTTTCTACTTGTTTTCTGTCATCGAAACCAAGCGAATTGCTTTTGTTCGTTTGCATTCGAGTTGGAAGGGAATGATGAAATGATTAAAAAAGTGAATTTTTTTTCATATTTCTCTTTTTCTTTTTCTTAATCATACTTCTTACTTTAATGGGCTTTTTAACAGTCGATCATGACATCTGGATACTGCGTATGGGCTCAAGAATAATTAACAATAGTGGGAAAAAGCCCCAGAGCAAATATAACAGTTAGCATTTTCTCGAACACAATTAGTGTATACTTACTCACTCACTCCTAATCTACACATACACAAACATATTTAATCAATGGAAACCTATTCGCATAAAATTGAAAAAAATTAAGCTTGTAGAATACCTAAATACCCATTTTAAGTAAAAAATACCACAGGTCCAGTGGCGTAACTACAACATCTGGGGACCGTGGCAAATTCTTATGATGGGGCTCTATCAATAAAAATCGTCACGTTGTACTCAGTTTGATTAAAAGAAACAAATTTTATTTCAACAGATGATTTTAATAAACAAAACAACAATTTAATTTCAATAAGTTATTTTTTAAGAAAAATCTTTTTTTCGAGATTTCTGATCCGCAAAAGTGTCTATAAAATCATCGAAGTTTAGAAATCGGGCCATAGAATTTTCAATAGACAGAATATCCAAGTTACATAACCTGTCTTGTCTCATAGAGTTTCTTAAATAAGTCTTTATCAATTTTAGTTTTGAAAATAATCGTACTAGCTGTAGTCACAGGAATTGTGAAAACTAACATTAATGCAATGTATACTTCAGGAAAGCTGCAAGACATAAAATAATTTTTTATTATTAATAAATCAACAAAGTCTCTAATACACGACAATTTTTCTGTTTCGTCTCTGAAGATCGATCGAAAACTTAGAATTTCTCTGCCAAATGATTCAGATAAGTCTTTTTTATAAATCTCTAAAAATTCTAGAGCATTTTTTAATAGATCAGTGTCATTTAAAACTTTTAACGTGGAAGGCTGCAAAACATTGAAATTTGAAACAATTTCATTCCTTGGAATGAAACGCGATTTCAGTTGGTTTATAATGATGTCCAATACTCGATAAAATATATTCACTCTGAACAAACTTTCCGGATCTTGGAGGCGCTTATCTTCGCAGAGCTCGTCAAAATGGCGTTTTACCTTCCTCTGACGAGTATTAGAAAATTCAGGGGTGATGGACCATTTTTCAGCTACACTATTTGCTTCCATCTTCAAATTTTCAAATTCATGTCGATACCTTTCCAATATTTCTAGGCAGATTTTCAAACGTTTTACGACATGTGAAAGATCGGTGGCTTTAGACTGAAGTGCTTTAGAGGCTGCATCAATAGTAAGTAGGATCTTACAAGTAACATAACAAAATCGTAGTTTTCGATCTTCTTTTTGAGTGAAACAGCTGCATTTCTTTCATCTGATTTGCAACTTAACAGGATTGTTTTCGTTAGCGCTTTTTGCACTTCAACAAACCGAACTTTTAAAGCAAAAACGGCTTTAATGTTTAATGTTTTCAATGTTATTGAAACTCGATAAAATATTCCATGTTTTGATACTATGCCCAAAAAAATTATAAATTTGTTGAATTGCTTCAAAAAAATTTTGCATATCAATAACCTCTCTCACTGCATCATTGAGTACTAGATTTAAATTATGAGCAGCACAGTGAACATATACGGCATTTGGCTCAACATCTTTTATGAGTTTTTGAACTCCACCATAAGTCCCTTGCATTGTGTTAGCACCATTATATCCTTGTCCTCGACACTTATTTAGAGGAATGTTTTTGTCATTTACGGATTTAATAATTTGCTTGGACATTGCTAATTTCATAAAGTCCCAAAAATGTTTCTTTAATGACAAGTGCCTTAGGGATCCCATTACAATCTTTTTCGATCATATAATAACAGTAAAGTTCACATATTTGAACAATTTTTGAAATATCTTGCGTTGTATCGAATATGATAGAGTAGAATGGTGCTTCATTTATTTCATTTATAAGTGCATTGTCTACTTTTAAAACCAGGACAGAAATTAGCTCATTTTGTATTTTCGGACTTAAGTATTTTATTTGGCCCTTTGGCTTATTTAACAACTCTTGCAAAATCGGATCGTATTTTCCTAATACTCGTAACTCAACAATACTCAAAAAGTTTCCTTTGGAGCTTGGATCACTGCTATCTGCGTTTTCTCTGTGGCCACAAAAGGCTAAATTACATGTTGAAAGTGTCAGAGTAACATCAAGGAGTCTAGAAAGTACTTGTCGCCAAAAGGATTTTTATTTTTTGATCATAGACTCGTGCTCTTCATCGAGTGTTCCATGTAGTCGGCACTGTTGATACGTAGGACAGGAATCCAGATGAATTTTTGATGTCTCGTGTCTTTGTATGCCATCTACAATATGTTTCCAGGCGTCATAGCTCTCAATCCAAACATTTTGTATATCCTTAGATGTCCGATTTGCGAATAACCAACACGGTTCACAATACGCACTCTGAAGTATTAAAGAATAGGAAAGCCATGTACGTTCAAGCTTGACGCCAGACTTGGAAACAATATAGTAATGTTTTTCTAAAAGATCTATTGTTACTATCTTTTAAGAAAGGGCCATTAGGTTTGCAATGTCCATTTTCAATCACGAACCTTTTCACTTGATTACTTACCCTTATGGCGAAGATACAATATTTTTCATGCTAGAATATAATTCACCTTGATTTTTGCCAGTACCTTGTTGTGGTTGTTCTGGATCTGGATATTCACTGATGTTGGGTGCTGCATCTGATTACACTGGTGTATTTTTAGTAAGCTCCGATTCTTCACTTCTGGAGCACTGCTCAATCGATTTTTTATTATTTAAGTCATCATTTTTCAAGTACTGACTAATTTTAGGTAGCTTTTTATTTTTTCTTCAGTTTCCTTCATTCTCTTTCCTTTTTCGCTCCCACTTAAATATTTTCTGGAACTAGACATTTTAATATTTAACTTTCACAATAAACATTACTTTGCCAATATTTTCATATTCAATAAAATAACAAAATCAAACATACAAATCACCAATCGTTAAAGTACTTGCACAAAGAATATGCAGTCAGTGAAGGCCTCATAAAAAAAATTCAAATCCGGGATTCCCCTAACATACTGTGGCCTACTCATCAACAGACTCAACTTTTTTGATAGGCGTTTTTCCATCTTGGCTGCCTTGTTATTAAACCAAATTGCTGCTTGTAATGCATCCGCAAACTGTGAGACGTGGATTTTGGAGTGGTTGCATTACGGTGTGTGATGGACTTTGCAGAGCCACGCTTACCATGTTGAAGTTAAAACCCAAGGCTTATATGATCTCTGATTTAAGCAGGATGGCACCCTATATTTAAAATTGCAGATACCGAATGCGCTTATACAAAACAAAGCAATGAAATAAAAGTCATGCCATTTTTTTTTTTCACATCAATTTGCTGAGGTAATTGTTTGTGAGATACTAACAATATCATAATTCAGATTTTTTTCTGGGATGACGCCCGTGGAGAGAAAACTCTCATGGCTACTGCTATCACAGCTATTTCTACGTACTAAGCAGGTCGCCACTATCTACCACTCTTCTCCCGGAACTGCCAAAAAGGTATTACCTCTCGGGCTGGTTAGAACAAAGGCTCTAAGTTATTCTTGACGCCTACGAACTCCGCGCGTCTTAGATCGTTATGAATGTGTTTTACATGCATGTAGATGAACTACCAATTCATTTCAGCATAAAATCCACGATATATTCTCCGCTTTCTTCCCTCTCCTTGTAGATTGGGAAATTTGGTGAACTGTTATAACCAAATCTATGGTCCCAATCTATGGTCGTTTCCGGCCACGGCGAGAGGATAGGTGTTAGTTCATGGGTTCATCTGCTCTTGGGTGACCTGCTCCACCAGTCTTGATAGGTATTTTTCCATCTCGGTTTGCATTACCGTTTGGTTCCGACTGCCTTATATGTATATACTGGCTTCATTTCTTTTGCCAGAATGTTTGTCGGAAATTTGTATTCAATACCTCAGCCCATAACCGTGTTTCGTACAAAAGGACTGAGCTGACAACCCGACTACATTATATTTTTTGCTATGGCTAGGGCCTTCATTGTTTGGCATTATTCGTACCAGACAAGACTGTACACCCGACACCTTCTTCGCAGCGTATTCTAGGTGTGTTTTAAAGTTTAACCGACTATCCATCATGACCCCGAAGTATTTAATAATGTGCTTTGAATTGATAGTTATAGTTACAACATTTATCTTCATAAAGTATACTGCCTTCCTTTTACTTATTACTACATCAGTTTTGTGCTCTGCGATTTGCAGGTTCATGGACATTAACCAAGCCTTGTTCCTACCTATTGATTCGCTGGCGGTCCTTGGACGTGTTTTGCCACTATAACCACCGCGATATCATCTGCGAATCCAATGACTTTGGTTGTAGGAGCATATCCAGCCTACGGACACCACCGTATATAAGGTTTCATAGTAGTGGGTCTAAAACTGATCTTTGGAGAAGCCCTGCTGTTATATTGTACTCTTCAATGCCTTTACCAATTATTCTGATAATATAACTGGGAGCCCCTACATTTATGAAGGCTTCTATTCTACGATGCCAGCTAGCTGTAATAAACGCGTTTTTAACGACTAGAATTACTCCAGCGCAGTATTCCTTTTTCCCGCCACACCATCTCTTGCCCCAATTACGTTGCTAATTCCACTCCGCATTTGATAGCATCCACGGTTGAGCGGGATTTCCCGAAGCCGAACTGGTATGTGGATAGAATACCTTTATCTTCTGCGAAAGGTGATAGCTTATCGCAGATAATTATCTAAAGAATTTTCCCCATTGTATCTAATACACATATCAGAGATAAAAGGTGGGTTCACCAGGCTTTTTATTTCAATTGGGTAAAAGCACAAGAGTTTGCATCTTTCACCTCTTTGGGGAAGTGCCTTCGTTTAGGCAGGCTCGGAATACCGCTAAAAATATGTCCGGACGGTTAGGAATCGCCATTTTCAGAGCCCTATTTGGTATGCCATCCGTGCCTGGAGCTTTCTGAGACCGAATTTTATTCCAGGTACTCATCATCCTATTGTGTGATTGCATATTTTTAGATGCACATACATACAGGGTTTGATTGAAAAGTAATGAGCCTTCCCGCGCGGAGCGTCTCCCAAGCGATCAACCGAATCGGCTGGTTGGGGAAAATGATTGTTGGAACCTTCCACTAGAAACTGGCCCCAATTAACATCGCTCCGCGCGAGGAAGCAGTTTTAAAAGTGTGCTAGGATTTTGCACTGGCTCATGTGCCACTCCGCACTCTCTCTCTTGCTCTCAGCATCGTACTCAAAGCACCAGGTTTCATCTCCTGTGATACAATTGTCTAAAGTATTATTCTGTTCGTCACTTTCTAATACTTCACGACTCTTTTCCACACGCAATCGTTTTTGTTCACCAGTCAAAACCTTTGGAACCAATTTGGCACACACTGCGCATTTCAAGTTTCCCGTTCACGATTTCCCGCACATTGTAATAAGTTAAATTTAACTCTTCACTGATCTCACGTAGACTAGCACGACGGTCAATATTCCTAAATTCACGAACCCGGTTCACATCTTCGTCTGATTGCGTCGTCGAAGGCCTTCCAGATCGCTGTTCGTCTTCGACGTCCTCCCGGCCTTCCTTGAACGACTTGTGCCACCGTTTTACCTGGGCGCTGGACAGAAATTGGTCCCCGTAAGCCTTCTTGAGTAGCCCAATGGTTTCGGTATCCGTTTTGTTTAGCTTTACGCAAAATTTGGTCGAGTAACGGTGCTCCAACGCTCGCTGCATTTTCGCCACTGCAAAATCTTAACACGGTTTCTAGTGGAAGGGAAAGGTCCAACGATCATTTTCCCCAACCAGCCGATTCGGTTGATCGCTTGGCAGACGCTCCGCGCGGGAAGGCTCATTACTTTTCAATCAAACCCTGTATGTTTTTAGCATACGAGTACAAAGCCTACAAAACAATACGCGGTTATTACTCTGAGTCAGCCAAAGGAGGCTAAAAAGGGAACTATTGTAGTAAGGTGATGAGGATTCTGAAGAGTTATTATTTGCCCCATAAGCCTGTTTTGCTAGCTTAGTATGTAGCTGCACTGCCTGACATACTTATAAATGGGAATATTACATGGCTACGGTTTTTTCTGTGTGGCCCTACGAGTTGGCATATCCAACTCCACTATGTACGAGTGCACGTGTTGTATGCCGCATGCTACTTCATGGTGTTGCATGTAAATTCTTAAAGTAGTACTTAGTATTATTATTTATTATTTTAACACTTTTCAGCAGCTCTCAACAAGTTAGGTGCTGCTAGTGGTATTAGCATAAAGGTTTTTGGTTTGGTTGCTTAGACAAATATAAACAGTGTAAGCGCTGAGACATTTTGGACATTCAAATTTATGATTTCGGTGGATATCCAAACATGAAGAATGTCCAATGCGGCTGCGGTATATGAACTGCAACACAAAAGTGCAACACAAACTCATAACTTCAATGAAAGCAGCGCAAGTATGTACATACCATACATATGTGCTTATAAGTAAGTTTTAGTGGAAAATTTCGTTTAGCGAAGACTTCATTTTTTTAAAGAAAGAGTTATATTAAACGTTATAAATGGAGTATGGTAAAAGCGGACAAGGAATAATGCGGATTTTGTTTTCAAAGCTTACGAGGTGATCAAAGCTTGTCTTATGTGTATTCTCGGTGCCTACGCCATTGAAAACAGCCTTCAGCGCAGTTTAAGTATGAAATTATGATGTATGATGTATGATGATAAATGGTTCCAGCTTTGACCATAAGTATTTGCAGATCTACAGTTGAGCTCCTGTCAATTATCGACTCATTTTAGATTGAAACCTCTGTATTATATGAATCTTGGTTGCACAAGTGAGGGATACAATACCTTGAATACCATACATCCAAATCGACTTAGTAACTGCATTGTATATAAGAACTTTAAAATCTAAACTCAGTGCTAATTTTTTGTTTATAAGCCAATTTAAGTTAGTTGACTCTAGCTTCATTGGCAATATTTTAGCTGCCAATGCCTTCGCTAGGCAAGTTTTCTGCCCAAAGGTAAGCCCACGCAAGCAATTTCAGTATTTTGTGATATTCGAGTAATACTTAGTTTGGTCGTCGGGCCAGCTTATTGTATCAACGCAAAAGTTACATTTTTGGACTTTTACTCATTTACTTGTATACGCCAATTTGAAAGCCATTCTCCAACAAGGCGCACCTGTTGCTCTAACTTTCTTGAAGCATCACTTAAACCGGCTTATTAAAGCAGTATCATCCGCAAACGGATGATTTTATCTTCTACTTGAGATGTAAACCCTAGGACGCTACCTTCAGGAACACCAGACATTATGAAAACGGTTCAGAGATGTTGTTGTTGTTGTTGAGGTGGTTGAACATTTCCACTAAAATACTCCTAATTAGTTACCAGCACCGTTTTACTACCACTATCTCGGGTGATGAAGTATTTTTTTTTTTTTTTTGTTTCCAAGTCAGATCCATTTAGTGAGGTCCAAGTATAACAGCAAATCCTTTATCTCGATGTCTGAGATCTCCTTAATTTGCTGTAGGAAAGGACCGGAGTCGTGCCCTGGCTAGTCCCGGACATTCACATAAATAGTGGAAAAGACTTTCCTTCGCCCCTTCCGCTTGACAGCTTCAGCAGATAGGAGTCTAGCTGCATGATCCCCTACTTTCCAATGTCCTGTAAGGGTTGCAGTGATACGTGAAATGTTTGGCCGAGAACATCCTAACAGGTTATTCGTCCTTTGGATTTTATATGACGGTCATGTGTTTTTTGTTGTAATACTTGTAGGTATTTGCTTCCATCTTCTTTCGGCTAAAACATGATAGTGTGAAGCAATGGATGCCATCCGCTATCTCATTGCCCCGTATGTTCCTATGACCGGGAACCCATATCAGAGCAATTTCAAGCCAATGGCTGAGCAGTTCCAGCTCCTTTCTACACTGTAAGACCAGTTTGGATGAAATGTAGTTGGAGTCTAATGCCTTAATAGCTGCTTGACTGTCTGAGAAGATAGCTACTCTTGCATCAACTTCCTTGTAGAGCTCTAGGGATTTGCATGCTTCTCTGATCGCTAAAAGTTCTGCCTGGAACACGGTGGCATAATCAGGAAGACGAATTGACTGAGATGGGTTAAGTGGCTCCGAATGGAAGCCAGCTCCCACACCACAGTTCATCTTAGAACCATCGGTATAAATTTCGATATCGTGTCTTCCAATCACCTCTCCTTTGCTCCAATCGACTCTCGGTGGAAAACGTACCGTAAAGACTTTCTCGAAGTTGAGGTCGGGGACTGTGTAATCTGATCCGTTTTTGAGCAGCGAGGGTCCCTGTAGGAGGATCTTACTGTGACCGTATGACCTTGTTATCCAGCTTCCTATGTCTCTGAGTCTCACCGCGCTTCAAGTAACTATTGTTTTAATGTGTAAATCTAATGGAAATAGATGTGTTCGTACATTGAGCGCTTCAGTGGGACTGGTGCCAAGCGCTCCCGCATATGTATAGGACTAATTGGATAGTTTTGGTGGGATACCCCATTTTTCCCCAACATTCTCTTACACGTGTAAAGTGCTATATTCGCTTTCTTTACCCTGTACTCTACGTTGGACTTCCAGCTGAGTTTGGAGTCCAGGATAACACCTAGGTATTTTGCCTGTTTGGTTAGCGTGAAGGTGACGCCGTTTAGTTTTGGGAGATTAAAGTTTGGCACCTTGGTTTTCTTGGTGAATAGCATCAGTTCAGTTTGTCACTGATTGTGGTTGGAAACATTCCTGAAACCATAAGCAATATGTCGTCCGCGTACGCCACTACTTTAATTCCTTTCAGATCAGAGATAAATTCAAATTATGTTTTTATGAAATTTTAGTGACGTTTGCTTTTTGATTTTGTGCCAAATGAAGATGGTAGAGCAGTACTCTCATTTCTCAAATACTATTCTAATTAAATAGCCTTGTTGTGCCGTGGTCTTCTCGAAATCCAATTATTATTTGACTGATGAGGAGTCGTCTTTAAGCAGTACTAAAATGAAATAATATTCAAAAAATACTTTTTATATTCGAAACCTTGATTATAAGCCTTAAACGGTTTTATCACTGCCTCTTTGTGTCTGAAAGATCAACAAAGTTGAGTCCGTTGAGT
The DNA here is from genome assembly GCA_037575425.1 of Anastrepha fraterculus. Taxonomy (NCBI): domain Eukaryota; kingdom Metazoa; phylum Arthropoda; class Insecta; order Diptera; family Tephritidae; genus Anastrepha; species Anastrepha fraterculus. The sequence continues at coordinate 21,024 of JAYXIM010046482.1, forward strand.
CTCATGGTTGAACTTACTTAAATTGTTGAAACCAAAAGTGCTTGAATTATATTTTTGTGATCCTAGCTAATAGATGGTGGAATGCGTTTCCATGAAAAGAAAAGTGAACCATTTTTTATCCAAATATATTGGCTTCGATGAGAATTGCAGACTACGATGAGAATTGCTGCCCTGCCAGCACATGTAATTTAAGGCAGCTCTCTTCCAGCGTTGCCGACATATGTTCATTTGCTTCATCTATTTGTCACTTGCTAAGTCTTGGCGAAAAAAAGGCCTAAAGCTATAAGTAACGTAGGTTAAGAAGTTCAGCATGGCTTATGCCTTTAGAGACAAGAAGACAGCTAGGTATTATACCCATTGTTATATGTTATAGTAAGCCTGACTCTATTTCCTCTCACAAAGTCGATGGTGAGTTTAATAGTGTCACGCGTTACGTCTATGGTCTCAAAAGATATGACCACATTTCTTTATGGAAAAACAAAACTCTAGGATGCAGAATTTATGATTATTTGGCGACTAGAAATCGTAGACTTATGTATAAGCTAATTTAATTCAAAACTCCCAAATATGTTCACGAGAAGTTAAGATTGATGAGATCTAATAGGCATCAAAGTCTGATTGTCTGCAAACATTCTTACATGTATTCATCAAGGCTTTTTTCATTAATGCTAAAGAGTTAATTTAATACACGAAAGTTCTACAAAATTTCGCTAAGAACCGCAGACATTTAGATCCATAAAAAATAAAATTGTGTATAAGTCGCACGTTGTTTTAGGTAAGAGGACCCTGACAAGGCGGTCTATTCCTTGCCAGCTTTACATTGCGAATTTTGTAGCAAATTTTCATACGTGTGGGCTAGAGAAAAATGAAGCTCACTGAACCTAAAACGGAAAAAGAAACCAAAAACAGCAGGAAAAAAGCATATCAAGTAGTAAGCAAAGCTGGCGGCAGGATGCTTACAAACACGCAGAACAGCAGCAACGTTAATACAGGACTTTTTAACTTGGCAGTCGTTATTTTGCAGTGGCAGTTGCTACTTTGCTGCCCTTGTGTAAAAGACGCTGCACTCTTATTTAATTTCCTCATTTAGCTCCAGATTTTTATTTAGGTTCCACCAGTAGTCGCCTGTTGGTCGCTAGTCGTTAGCAGTTGGCTGCATCTCCACTACATATATATTATGAAATAATTCCATATTTTCCACAATGCGACTGAACTTCCATCTATCTTATTTTCATATTCCAACGTGTCGTTTAACATCAGTGTGTGACTACTGTTATGTGTACAACGACTACAAGTGTGAGCGATTACAAAATTGGGGGAATAATAAAACATAAAAGAAAAAATATTCTTCCAATAAACCTAGAAATTGGCAATAATAATTAAAAAGTGCAGTAGTGGGTCAAAATACATAGTTAAGTCGTGGTCTTCCTGTTATAGGTTTATCTCTTCATGGTTACAACTCGAATTAATTTGAATGCTATTTTATTAGAAAAAAAAATTTAAAATAATATCACTCCTTCTTGCCTGAAAAATGTTTGGTTATTGCCGCGCTTTCGTGGTGAGAAAACTTTTTCCACGAAGACCTTTTTCCAAATGCGGGAGTAAGTAATCCCTAGGGGTTGATAGACTGACCTTAACTTTTTAGGAGGGTATGTACCCGGCTTTTTCCACTGCATAATCGTAGTCATAGTTATTAGCCCCTGTTTCATCTCCAGTTACCATATATTCGAAAATACTCCATAAATTTACTCCGCAGGGCTCCAAAAAATCACTACAGTACTCAATTCACAGTTATTTTCCATATGAAAATGATCAAGAAAAATAGTGATAGTGCTAATAATTTAACATTTATTCGGCATCCTCTAGAACAAGTTTCTAATTTTTCCACATATTCCTGTATCAGCAGTACTTGGCCGCCTGACCGAGGGTCATCTTCAATACTTCAATACATTACGAACTTTTTTTTTTACCATTTACACTGACCCCTTTTGAATGAAGGTACAAGATCAGTTCCTGGTTTGGCAAAAGATTCAATCGCAGTGGGGTGTTCGATTTTCTTCTACATTGTTGCATCAGTCATTACGATCTTCTTTCACCAAGGTTTACCAACTAACTAATGCCCAAAATTATGATACATTTTGTATTTTTTGCGTCACGTATTGCAACGTCTATTACAATTACTAAATTACCCATCTCCCTAGTAAATTACCCCGATTCGGACTTCTAAAAATCTTTCTTATGCTCTTGTTTTATCAAAATATACAGCAATGCTTGCCCCAACGACAGATTCAAAATTATAAACACACCACACTATTTTTCATAAATGCATAGCTCAAACTATAACAAAGTTCCTATAACGCAAAGTTACAAACCTTGTACAAACTTTCAACTTTTTAACCACAAATTGTCTGTTTTAATATAAGGCTTACAGCAGATCTTAAGGTTTGTTAGGTAACAGCGCGATTTAGTTTTCTGCTGCATAGCTAAGAAAAGATGTTTAATTTTTTTTTGTTTATTGTTTTAAGTTTTTCAATTTGCATATACCCATTACATTGAAATCGGGATGTATGCAGTTCCCGGTGGGCCTATAAGCTATATAAGCTTCACAAACTCTTCAAAGCTTCGTGCACTTCATTTTAACAATGAAGATTTTACATACATACTTCATCTATTGAAGTAAGAAGGCACACTTTTCCGCAATTGCAAACAATTTTACATGGCAAGGATCACTTAACTCAAAAATTATATTGACCTCATGGCCACAGATAACCATGGAATTATTATTCGTGCTAACAAAACTCCAACTAGTTCTCATGTCAGAAAATGTAGCGCCCCACCAATTGAATATTTAGTAATTGTCATGGTTGGAGTAATCCCTCTGATCTTCATGGTTGTGCCTAAAATGGACAAACAAAAATGTAGTCAATCCACTAGCTTAACAATAATAAAACTATTTTCTTTGCAAAGCATTTCACTGCATTACATTTTACAAGATCACCGAAATGGAAGAGGGGGTTGAATTTTAGGGTGGGTTGAAATTCATACTACTATATACATTCGAATTTATGTGTGTACAGGGCCCGCCATCTATCGTTACGGATTTGAACTAGGTATTATTTGAAGAATGGCAACACTTAGCTGCCATCTGATTTGACAGAAAATTAGTTTTATTCTTCCGCTGAACGAAAATGGTTGTGTATACGCTCAAAGAATGCTGGGAAATATTGCATTTGGTTCCAACAAGATGGCGCTACTTGGCACACAGCGAATGCTACGATCAATCTTTTGCGCACTGTCTTCGAAGATCGCATTATCAGCCGAAATTCTGATATCGTTTGGCCGCCTCGGAGCTGCGATTTGACGCCGTTGGATTATTATCTTTGGGGTGTCGTCAAAGACCAGTGTTATGCCAACAAACCAGCAACAATTGATGCACTGAAGACCAACATACGCGATGTCATAGCTGAAATACAGCCGCATATTGAGTAGTCACTAAAAGTTCGACCCAAATTGGGGGACATCAGAATTCGTTTTAGAGGTATGGTTCCTTCGGCAAAGTTTCTTATTTTGATCCCTAGAATACGATTTTCACAGAGCAATGAGCGATTTTTAAATCGACCGCCCTAGTGTACATTCAAATATCGAGTAAAATATTTATAAAAATCAAACATTTTGCTTTTTTTTTTTAATTTTTATAATTCAACGGAATTTAATTCTTTCATGTTTTATTTGAATTTTACGAAGGGAAACGTCCAAAAATTAACATGTTGCATTTAGCATAACGTATTAGCAAAAAAATCAATTTCCTGATGTACAAAAAGCAATTTTGTAATTATATTTCCTGCGCCCGGAATAAGTCTTTCGCAAGGAACAGAATGCTTCACCTTTACATTGCATATTTTACACGCTACAAGTATATTGGAGTAAATTTTTTCGAAGTTTTTCCACACGGAAGATATTGAAGGCATTGCAAAGTCTCAACTTTTCAAAAGAAATCGCACAGAAGTTAGAAGAAAAGTAAACATTAAAAGATAACGGCAAATTAAAAACTACATGGAATAAATTTATGATGAATGATAGTTATAGGGTTGCCATAAAGTAACGACAAATGCAGGAACTGCGGAGAGACTTTAGAGCACCTTCTGTGTCTTTGTGCGGCATTATCAAAAACGCGTTTGAGGGTCTGGAGGATATCTCAAAAACAGATTCTCCTGCGTTCCTTATGTTTGCTAAAAGCGTTGACATCCTGCGTATTGTCTACTTTAAATATTAATAAAGGTCAGTCTCCATCTCGCCGCGAGGGATCTAAAGGACTATGCGTGGCTTAAAGCCAGCCGGGTTAACCCAACCTCACCTAGCCATATAGCAAATTCTGCAAAAAAGTATCAACCCCAAGCACCATATTCGAAAATTGTACTTGTATTTATTTGCAGGTATAGAGGAATCACCACCCACAATAGTCGCTTCTATTTTACCTGAGCGATCCGAATTTGTATCTAAGCAACGCCTGTGAAAATAACAGCATGCCTCAAGATTTTGGGCGCTTTTAAGAAGTTATGAACCAGACTAATTTTATTTACTTTTCCATTAATACTTGGGACTAAGCCACAGTGAAATGGCACCGTTTGTTAATAAAATGAAAGTCGCAATAAAATCAGCAAGAAAGAAATTTGCCGACTCCGAACGGCAGATGTTTTTTATGAGTTGCTTTTTCATGGCAGAAATACATTCGGAGGTTTTCCATTGCCTATCGAGGGGCGACGGCCTTTTCTTAATTTTGGTATTTCACCGAGATTCGAACCTAAGTTCTCTCTGAATTCCGAATGATAGTCACGCATCAACCCATTCGGCTACGACGGCCGCCATACGGTCAGAGATGGACGCTTCCATTATATTTATATTATATAAATACATATCTTGGTTATTTCGCTACTGAAAACAGTAATTGCCGCAATTTCAGCAATAGTTTTGAGGATATATTGATGAAATTCTATTAGAATTAGAAAGTGTGTTTGTGCAGTTTTTTTAAATTTAATTCGGGAGAATTATTTTTCAAATTGCATTAACAGGTAAATGAACTCAATATAACATTTTCCTCCCCTAACTATGGTAACGTTGCATATTCTCCATCAAACCACGTTTCTGTGAAAGTTTAAAAAATGGGTGGAAGTCATCCTAATCTACAAGTTAAGATATTTTTATAGATATATGTACATATGTATGTACATATATTGAAAGGGGTTTTAGTCATAATCATTTACTCGTCCATGGCTTGCAATACTGCAAAGGAAGAACTAAAATCCAAATGACGAAATTATGCAGCCCAACAACATGTGCGCAAAGCAAATTTCCGAACAAAATCTGAGCGTGAACAGAACCTTAATTATGTATATGTGCTCGTAAAAGCATGTGCAACATGCAACGCATTGCAAGACCACCGCTGGGCCGTGAAACATGCAACGCAGGACATTTCGGTATTAACTTCGAAGATAAACGAGTCATTTTAGCAATGAGAAAGGAGGAGAACATGTTTGGGGTACACGGCAGCATTATGGAACCTACGGGTAGACATTACCTCATAAGTGCAACAATAGCTTTGGCAAAATCTGTAAAATTGCTGAAGCGCCACAAGCTGCGCGGATTAGGTGCAACATGGAAAGTTCTTCGCATTCTCCCCGGCTCTTTATTGCTCATATGCAAATGAGTTTGTATGTAAGTACTGGTAGATAGCTCGAATCGGTAAGTATGCGCCTAAATTGTTGAATTGACACAGAGTAGCAGCAGGAAACTTCCAGCAATCAGTTGAAATGAATATATGAGTTTGACAAAAAAAAACAACTAAAATAGTAGGTATTTCAAAATCATTTGCTTTAAAAATGCGGACTATTTTTTGATTTTTGCGTAAATCATTTTTCGTTTTTGGATTATAAATCGAGGATTGTTCGAAAGCTTAACATAGAATTTATTTTAAACCAAATTCAACTTAAGTTATTATACTAATTATATATAAAGATTTATTACATATAATTTACATTTAGCAAGACCCAGAGAAGAAGAATTGGAATCATGTTATTTCGTGATATAAGGAAAATTTTAGTAAGGCAAAGAAACTGCAGTTTAATTTGATATAGCACCAGCAAAGCATATGATTTGTTTTTTTCTATTCATTTAATCTCTAAATTGCCAAATTTTTTAAATTACTCTAATCTTTGATTATAGAATTCGACGTTCTAGGTACTAAAAACAATAAAAAATATTATTTACTCTACTCTTTAATGCAGCGCTGAATTAAACGCACTTTGAGGGCAGACCCGCCGGTTTTAGCTAATATATGTATACCTATATACAGGGTGTTAAAAAAGAACGCTAAAATTAAAGGAGGTGGTAATATGAATAGGAGGTAATTGTATAATCTTATACAAAAAGCATGTGCTCGTAAACTAAGGATGTTTTAGATATGATATTTTATTTTTATACTTCCAACAAAAACTAAAGTTACATAAGATTTTCAGAGCGCTCACCCTCCATTTCTAAGTAGGCACACATTTTTGCCTAAAAGATATTCGAACTCTCCCGAAAACCCACTTAGTGGCTCAGATTTGTTGGCCGTTTAATTAAGTAATTTTAATTAAGCAACTGCAGCTCGTTAAGGCTTTCGGCAGGATTCAAGTAGGCTATTTTTTTAAATATAAATGAAAATAAGTCTAGAAGATCTAAATCAGACGATAATACCGGCTCATATATGTCAAATAGTTTTGTGTAAATGCTCTCTAACGGCGGTCGTAAAATGAACTGAATCATTGTTATACTGGAACTACATTTGGCCCATAGAGACGTCGTCAAAAGATCAAAAATTGGGTTTTCAGAAGGTTTAAATGAATTCCTCGAAACATATGATGTGAGGGAATCTGGTAATTCGGATATGGTTCGCCCTTCGATTGCAATCCTATTCTCGTTACCATGCATTTTCCTTAGATTTCTCTTACGTGGACCTAAGTTTGTTTATTTAGAGCTTATTTTAATTAAAATTTTTCAATGTCCAGTGGGACCATCATACGCATTCAAACTGAAAAAATGCGTCTAAAAAGTGTATTTTTTCTTTTGACAATAGACTCAACATGTAGCTCTTATTGGTCATACTACGAGGGGTGCCTTTTATATTTCGGGATTAGAGAACAAAAACAAATTTTCATCATCGAAAATCACTTTATTGTTTTTCAAAATATTCTCCATGAAGATCTGTACACTTTTGCATGCGTTTGAACCAATTGTCGAAGCACTTTTGCCACTCTGAATAAGGTTCCTCCAAAACATGCATTCTGAATGCGGCAACCGCTTCTTCAGGTGTCGAAAAACGTTGACCTCTCAGTTTGTTTTTTACGTACGGGAATAAAAAGCAGTCATTTGGTGCCAAGTCAGGACTATACGGCGGATGACCCATTAATTCGATGTTTTGGGTGCTCAAAAATGCAGTTGTTTGAGCCGATGTGTGAGAGCTCGCATTGTCCTGGTAAAGAGTGATCCATCTTTGGCGATTGGTTTTCCTAATTTCTTGGAAGACAACTGGCAAACAAATGGTTGTGTATCACTCAGAATTTACTGTTCTGCATTGTTCTAGTGGTACGGTTGCGATATGTCCAGTTTTTCCGAAAAAACAGGCGACCATTTGCTGGAAAGTGCTTCGTGCGCGAACAACTTTTGTTGGATTTGGCTCATCTTGAAACCCCCATACAGTCGACTGCTGTTTACTTTCGTTCCCATACGAGTAAATCCATGATTCATCACCTGTCACGATGTCATAGACGTGTTTCGAAGCCCCGTGATCGTATTTTTTGAGCATTTCCTTCGACCAATCGACACGAGCCTTTTTTTGAGCGATTGACAAATTGTGTGGGATCCAACGCGAACAAATTTTTTTGACAGTCAAATGTTTATGCAATATTGAATATATGCTGGTCCCACTAATGCCTAAGATTGTCTCAATCTCACGATAGGTCATATGACGATCTTGCAATATCAGTTCGCGCACAGCATCAATGGTTTTCCAACAACTGATTTTGGACGACCTTCACGAAATTCGTCTTGAAGTGAACTACCACCACGATTGAATTCACCATACCATCGATAAACACTGGTCCTTGATGGAGCTTCATCGCCAAAAAATGAATTAAGTTCATCCATGCAATGTTGCTGAGTTAATCCACGTCGAAAGTTGTAAAAGATAATCGCACGGAAATGTTCACGATTTAATTCCATTTTTGGACCGAGATGAATCTTTTAAGTTACTGTAAACAACACAAATAGCGCTAGTATTTCAAAACGTTCTGAGTACGTAAAAGCGAAAAAATGTCAAACTTTGCGATACAGCTGTCAGTTGCCAGATTGCAACACCAGGGTTGCCAAATCCCGACATATAAAAGGCACCCCTCGTATAGGGCAGTGCTCTAACTTAAATCCCATCAACTTCTCCATTAAATCAGCAACTCTGGTTGGCTGGAGACGTCTGCCCGTTGGGGGCCTCCGAATGGTATCAAAACGACGCTTTATTTAACCTTCCTACCTATATTTATTCCTAGGGTTGTCAAAATGACCTAAATCTAGAGGGGGCCTCTATTCTGGAAACATTGTGTATGTAAGCTAATTCTGAGTTACAATAAACAGCCATAGCAAACGAAAACTTTTCAAATTTCTGGATTTGAAATTCTGTTTTGGATGGTGAATAAAATACTTAATACTGTTGTTGTTGATGGGTGATGAAAATCTCTCTGTGCAAAGTTGACAATGGACAATTTTTTGATATAATTTTATGAACATGAGCCAAGTACGCATCCAAGTCAAAAAGGAATAATAAAAACACACAGTTAACAAAGAAGTTACAGAAAAATAATACAATAGATCATGTGGACGCTTGTTTTAAGACGTTTCGGCTTTTTGTTTTTGGTACATACTACATATATAGCATTCTCATATAATTAAAATCATAAGATGTTCCCATGATTCAATTCATATGATTCAATTTCGTATGCAGTTATAAGCACAGGGTATTATTGTGCTTGGAAAATATTTCACATTACAGATTCGACGATTGAAACGTTCCACAATTTGTGTTTCAAAATAGCTATCCAGTCGACCAAATCTTAGTCATGAAAGATTTAAAAAACTGCTGTTGCCTGTTTAAAAAAAAAAAAAATTATAAAACGCAAAACCAAAAAAAAAACACCAATAAAATGTAAAACCTAAACAGCATATTTTAATATGTATTTTATGCATTTAATTAATATTTTCCAGTTAGTACTAAATAAAAATTATAATTTGCTATTTTAGTAGTTGGTATATTTGAACCCAGTTTTTATTTAATTTCTTTTTGTTAAAATTACACCGGTTATAGAAATTCTAAGATTATTGCAACTGCTCTGTTTTCTATTTTCAAGCCTTGTCTGGAAATTAATTTACTAAAGGTCCATGTTTTTTATATTCAAATTTCTAACATCTCCATTCGACTTAAGTTGTTATTTCTTTGTGGACCAGAAATATCAATCATTTAAGAACAACTAAACTTTTATTGGAGTAATTATTTCACACGGCTTAAATATAAGTAAATACTACTAATAGTTGGAATATTTCTTTTTTATACTACTTTTAAAATCAATGCCCAATGTAAGGTAGTTTACAAATCGATTATTACCTATTCTCTTTTATTACTCTCTATTATTACTTTTTGGGTTCTTATATGATTCCGCTAACTAAAATCTCGCAAAAAATTGCCACAGATTCGTAAAGTGTTCTAGAATATTGGAAATGACAGTCATCTATCTGAAAGTCGATCTGTTTGAGAAGTTGTTTGACTGTTGAACAAGTTTTTGTTTTGGTGGAAAAAATATGCAGTTTTTTCCTGCATTAACATACTAAATCAAGCTATTGACTAGGTAGCTCCATTCGATATTTTAATTTTCAATAATAAAGTTACAACTAAGCATGTTTGCATAGACTGAAGATTAAATTAGCTATCCACATGCTTTGTTTATTCCCCTTGGCTCTCCATATGGCTTGAATATTATAAGTATATTTCATATGTACGTCTGTTTGGGAATTGTCGGTGTTGAGAGACAAATGCTCGACTTTATTTATTACAAATTGTTAGTCACCCATTCAACTGTTAAATTTTACTCGTATCATCAAAATGGCAGCTGACAGCGAGAATTGAAAATTAAATGTTTAAACGCAGCAGTGGCAATAACGATGCCGATAGTTTCAGCAGAGACAGCAACATTTCTAATATTTTAAGCGTCGTCGTCGTCCCGCAATATCGGTCCAGCATAATGTTACCACCAAACCGCACAATTTTCGAATTGAAAAATTCCACGCTTGCGTCAAACCTCAATGGCTGGCGCACATTCTTCCTGGCTTGACGCATTTCGGTCCGCAGCTGAGTAGTAGCGCCGGCTGTGACAGCCACTGAAAGATTTACACCCAGCATATTTCACTGCACTGAGCCGCTTGGTTGGTCGGATGGTTGATGCGTTGATGCGGGTTGAAACAATTGCTGCACGCCACCACAATTTCAGTAGCTACAACAACAACAATATCCATTGCACTGCCAATAACAACCACTGCCACATACTAGAATATGAATATTTTTAATAATTATTTAAATGTTCATGGCGAAAGGAATTATAGCACTATTTGATTGTTGGTGAACTGGATGAGTTCTTGCGCGAACAATAACTTTATCATATTTTTCCCACATAACAAACGCCCCGAAAATAAAATCCGATAATATAAAAGAGTAACACAAAAGAAAAAACTGCTTAAAAAATTCAAACACATTGCATTCTCGCGCCGACAATCAAAACTGCTGACAGCGAATTTGCATTTGAAAGGACGCGTAAATGGCGCAGGCGATTATTACATTCACGCACCACGTTGCCAATGTTGCTGCTGCTGCCTTTGCTGCCTTTGCTATCACTGCGGTTGCTGTGGTCTTTGTGGTCGATGCGGTTCGCATTTGCTGAGGCTGAGCCGGGTTCAGTTCAGGCTGTTTGCGGGAAGTGCGGCTCATCGAATTAAAATGAACCGAGCCAACGCTTGTTTGTTTTTAATATCTTTTTTGACGTTACTATGAAAGCAAATGAGTAGAAATAATTTAATATAATTTCATCCATTCACAAAAACACAAAAGAATCAATTCAAAATTCGAATAGCTACCTATTATTATAAATGGTTTGCTAGAGAGAACTGAGACGTATGATTACAATGAACAGTAGCAGTCCCAACTGTCCCAACAACCCCTCCATGTGACGTGGCCGCGTTCGGGAAAAGAAAACTCTACGTTAGCGGCATATCAAGCGTCAAAGTTACAGAATACTAAAGAAATTGAATAAGTTTAGTTAGCACAGCCTATTTAGAGAAAATATAATTGTTTTAAAACGAGAATCTTTTACCCAAATCAAAATCATTCTCAAGCATTATTCAATTATTCAAAAGCATTATTCACATCAGTAAGAATCGTGAACTTTGTAATTTTTTTGCAAGTGCTTAACTTGATTCAGCGCAGTATAGTAGTACACTCGGCTTTCGGTAAAGGTCTACAGTAAAGCTTTGTTAGCCGTTGAAACAAATAATCAATGTAATTTTTTAGAATGCAAGCAGTCTGATTTAGGTAATTTTAAGATTTTAATCAGGTATCACTATCGAACTTAGCAGCATCTTACCCCAAATCGTATATCATTGCACACATCAAATGTAAAATGAGCCTCGTTGGCCATCAGAATTTCCACAGCACTGCTTGACAGCTGATCGATTATTTTCAATGTAAAGCGAAACTATTTCAGCGCGTTACTGTGTGCATCAATACTTGGCTGAAATAAGACTAAATCGACATCTAAACAACGTAGTATGTGACTCCGAACGGTTGAGAATTGCCAAAATTATTTAAAATTTTAAGGTACGGATCCAAAGTCCATTGTGGGCATGAATCCCTAAATTAAATAGCAACTTCCATATGATTTCAATTATGAAAAAGATTCTAGAACTCAATATGCTGTTCGAAACTAGCTTAAAACTACAGGTCTTCTATTTACCTATTTACCAAGTGGTGCAGAAGCCCGGCCGAACACCTTAAAAAGATGCACGCGCCATCTTGTAAAGGTTATTGGTGTTATTTTGAATAGCCCGCTATTTTTGTAGATGCCACTTTTGAAGCTGTCATTTTTTTATATTTGACAAGTAGAAACTACGCCATTAATAAAAATGGAACGATATACGTTAAGCCATGCATTTAAATTATTAAAATTCACTATTAAAATGGTGAAAATTTGGCATAGCCGGTTTGTAAAACGCGAACATTTTTGGTTCAACGTGAAGCACCTTGTCGGACGGCAATACAGAAATTGGTGACAAAATTCGAGTTGTAGGGACAAGTTAGTGATGTAAAGAATAAAACCCGTGCATGTCGCTCAAGAAAAGCCGAAAATATTGCTGTTGTAGCCGAAAGTGTTAAAGAAAACCCAGGTTTGTCCATTCCTCGTCGTTCTTTGGAATTAAGCATTCCACAAATGTTATTACACTATATTTTGGATAAAGATTTGATCTTAAGACTTATAAAGTCCAGTTAACACTAGAACAACGTCATGTCTTGCCGATGGAGTTGTTGAAATGCATGAACATGATCCGGTATTCCATCGAAAAATCATCTTGAGTGATGAGGCCCATTTCCACTTCGGTGGCTTCGTCAACAAGCAAAATTGTCGGATCTGGGGCTCAGAAAATCAAAGAGTTATTGTTGAAAAGCCTCTCTATCCTCAAAGTGTGACTGTTTGGAGCGGTTTATGGTCCGGCGGAGTCATTGGACCTTACTTTTTCGAAAATGAAGCTGGAGCAACAGTTACGGGGAATGGATTGCGCTATCGAGTGCTGATTAATGAGTTTTTATGACCGGAATTGGATGGTATTAATCTGGACAACGTGTATTTTCAACAAGACGGCGCTACGTGCCACAGAAGCAACAAAACCATTGATTTTTTACGGGAGTAACACCTCTTATTGGAAAATCCTATATAATTCCATATTCCGGTGGCCGCCGTAGCCGAATAGGTTAATGCGTGAATACTTTTCAGAAGTGGACTGTTTCAAAACTCCGATCATAAACCACCAAATAAAAGAGACAGTTTTTTCTAATAGCAGTGGCCCCTCAGCTGGCAATGGCAAACCTCCGATTGTATTGTCATGTAAAAGCTTCTCATAATAAAAGCAAAAGGCTTCCTTTCGGAGGCAGCATATCCTGTAGGTCCCTCCAAACACCCAATTACATATACTTATATACATATTTCCATTTGCAGATTGAGATGGCGCAACCTGTGTGCCCGAAGTGTGGCCATTAAGTAACGGAACTGATATGAAAGAGGTAGGCAATGAACTTTCATAGTTTTTGAACCAAAAATAATAATATTATAATAATATTATTAATAATTCTTGTTCCAATCATCCGTCCGCGCACAAAAAGGATGAAAATATCGAAAAAATGGTAATCGGTCAAACATCCCAGGGTTAGACTATCCGTCTTATTCACTAGATTTTTCATCAATGTGACTTTTATCAACTTCCAATGAATAAATATGCATTAAAAATTAAACGGATTGAGTCTCTTCAAGTTGTGAAAGATAAAGCCACGCGCGCTTTGTAGCAGCTGACAACAGAAGACCCCCGGCGCTATTTCGAACATTGGAAGATTCACACAAACCATTAAAGGTATGTAGCAGTGGTGTATATTGAAGACAAGTAAATATGAGTGAATTCAGGGTAAAGTGTGATACAGTGCTTTTTAAACAACTGACAGCCGCACCTCGTATGAAATCTGGTAAGCATTCGTAAAACGTTCACTGCAACGGCATTTTTGTGAATTATTTTAGTTACGTTCGCAAAGGTTTTAAAGTTGTTAAACTAATCAGACAGAGATTTTAGTGTGGATTTTACTAAATACAACTCCGGTGTCAGAGTTGGACGACGAATTTGAGTTTAAAGTTCGCTTCAATACACACTTTCACGAAAGTACTTACCTATACAATACTTTGTCAATTTAATTCTCACTTGGGCGGTTTGAGAAGGTAAGGGCTAGTACTATACATCAGTATCCCGCATATGAGTTTTTCCACAGCCTTAAATTTAATGCATAGAAGTATTATTTATTATAATTACTATTATTTGACTTTTAAATTTAATGGTGGAATTTACAGAAATCAAATTTTGATCAGTCGATTTTAAAGTAATATTCGACAGTACAAATAGAAATAGTACAAAACTAGTTCGGCTATGCAATATCAGCAGCGCGTCAGAACTCGGAAGGACCCATCCGAGCCGTTAGATACCAAACGAGGTTTCAGACAGGGTGACTCGCTGTCGTGTGACTTCTTTAAGCTGATGTTGGAGAGGATTGTGCGAGCCGCAGATCTTAATCGCTCAGGCACATTTTTTTATGAGAGCGTACAATTGATATTGACATCATCGACCTTAACAACAGCGCTGTTAGTTCTGCCCTTTTCCAAACTGCATAAAGACTCAATGCGAATGGACTTATCCGAGCCGTTAGATACCTCACGACGTTTCAGACAGGGTGACTCGCTGTCGTGTGACTTCTTTAACCTGATGTTGCAGAGGATCGTGCGAGCCGCAGAACTTAATCGCTCAGGCACATATTTTTTATAAGAGCGTACAATTGATGTTGACATCATCGACCATAACAACAGCGCCGTTTTCCAAACTGCATAAAGAATCAATGCGAATGGATCTGGAAAGAAGTACCTCCTGTCGTCAAAAACAGTCGGGGCATTCGCGTATCGGCACTCACGCCATTATTTACAGTTATGATTTCGAGGTTGTAAAAGACTTCGTTTATTTAGGAACCAGCATTAGCATCGATAACAGTGTCAACCTGGAAATCCAACATGAAATCTCTGTATAATTTCCCTGATTCCTTCAGCTGGTCTAAAAGGTTACAATAATGTTCAGAATTTATTTTTTTACCAGTTGGAAGTAATCTACAAACAAAATTCCCTTTGCATCTCAAAAAACTGATGCTAACACCTTCTTGGCCGATTTCTGAACTCGAACCCGTTTCGTAGCCGAAGAGCCAGGTTCACACCACTCTTTAGCCTGCTGTTTTGATTCACGATCATGATGGTAGATTCAAGTCTCATCTATGGTGACGAATCAATTCACAAAGTCCACTTTATCCTTTCGAAAACGCTCTAAATGTTGCTGTGCAAGTCGCAGCCGAATGTGTTTTTGTTCTATTGCTAGCAAATGTGCACACAGCTTTCTGAAACCCAATACTTCAGTCAAAATATTGCTTACACTGCCCAATGAGATGCCTAGGACTTCTACTAACTCTCCTTCAGTCACTTGACGATTTTGCGATATGATTTTCTGTATTTTTTTTTACGATTTCTGTTACTGTTTTTGGACGTCTTTGACGTGGATCGACTTCGAGGCTTGTACGACCACGTTCAAGTTCAGCAACCCTTTGTTCTATTGTACTAAGTAAGGGCGAGAAGTCCTTATACATTTTGAACATGCGTTCAAACTTTCCTTTGCTTTTAAACCTTACAAAAAAAATTCAATCACCGCACGATACCTGATTTTTTCCATTGTAGAAAATACTATACACGTCGGTACTAAATGGCTTGTAATCAAAGAATAAATGGACAGATTGAAATGAAACTGCACATACATTCATATGAAGAGTGTACCAATATGACAAATAAAAAATTTAGGCTAGTAGCGAAGCTCTCTCTTATCGAACTGCAAAACTTATTGAACAACCCGGTAGGTGCGTCTTTTGCAAGACCCTTTACTACAAATTCAACGCTTTTGAAACTTTGCAAATTACCGCTAAATGGCAAGTGGACAAGAATATAAACAAAACTCATACATAAAGTCAAACCTGGCACACGATTCGTATGAAGACTAACTCAAATTAACTTTAATATTTTTTAAGTATTTCATATAAAGTTCATACAGTTAAAATCGCATAGAATTGTGTAAAAAAGCATTTCTACTTGGAATTATTTTGAGAGGATAGTAAAAGGGCTCTTCCGTCATGCTTATAGTAATTAAATAAAAACTGAAATTGTGTTACCAACGGAAATTTCGTGTGCTTCAGGAGTTGTTCTACAACAAATGGCTAGCTTTCAAAGACCAAGGCAATATGTCTAATGAAAGATTACAAAAAGGAGATGAGACTCCACAGTAACTCACGGAGGAATTTTCTTACGCACATGTTTGTATGCGTACGTGCTCACCTTCTTTGTCTGCGGATCTCCAATTTCCGAATTTGTACTCCTTTACATTATTCGCCTCGATGCGAGTGTAAGTTATATTCGTTGAATGTACGCGTACATATGTATGTATGTACATAGACATTATCCAAATGTTTGGCTGCAGAGATGGAGGGTGTACGCGCCTTTAATCACCATCTGTTCCTCGCATCTTCAACTTGCCACAAAATGCTTTATTGCATTTTGTTGTGCACGTTCGAGTTCTTGTTGTGGCTAGATGCCGGATGCGAAAATGGCGACGACTACAGCAAATACAACTTCGTATGCCACATCGCTTGGCATACCTGAGCAGTTTTTCATCCTCCATCAGCTCAAGCAAGGAACCTCGTGTGCAGTGGTGCGCAAATGTCCTTTTTTCTTTCTTTACATCTTACCACCACCCACCGCAATCCGCTTGGGCTGCTGCAAACAACTTTTATTACTTCGTTTTCCATTCTTTTGGTATTTTTCGAAATTAGTTTTTGCTCTTCGAGTTGGTTTTAATATATGGTTTCGCATACATATTTATAAGGCTGAAGAACATTCATCTTCCGCACAAGGAAACCCCCACTACCGTCAAAGGAAAGCAAATGGGGGCTGCTGGATGGATTAGTGTGTATTTGCCACCTCTGAAACTAACACCAGCACAAAAATGGTGGATTCCCTAAAACGAACGCCGCGTTAGACGGGTAATCTTTCAGTATAACAGCACACTGAACAGCCTCGGTTTCTCATTGTATACGATATTATAGCAAGGTAAGTAGAAAACTGAAAAAAATCGCTTTAATAGAGTGTTCAAGAGAAGGATTCTGTGGAGGATTTTTGGAACGATGATCTGTATCAGTTGTATGAAGACACGGATATAGTGCAGCGAACAAAGATTCAGTGCTCGCGCTGTCTAGGTCATGTAATCTGAAAGTATTCTATACGATGGCTTAAATCTTAAACTGACCCCCTTTGGCTTTCTTCGTTTAAATGGTGAATCTTGAATTTGACGCAATTAGATTATTTTTATCATAGTGAACTACAACAAACTGTTAGCGAGCTTGAATTTGGTGGTTCAATCCGAGGTTATGCGCAGATGCATAACCTATCTAGCATTTGGCAGCCGTGCCTGAATGGGTTGGTGCGTGACTACTATTCAGGTGGTTCTCAAAATATGTACGTTTGTTTGTTTAAGGTATTGGAAGTTTTTTTTTATCAACAAATACCAGTTACTTGTCGTATACATTCAATCCATTTGAAACTTCAAATGTTCCGTATTGATGTGTGGAACCAAAAAGTCACAAATTATTTGCATGGAGCGCTCAAAATTTACGAAAACCTTGGCTCGAGATTATGTTTTTAAAAAGGTGATAAGAAATATTAAAATGAATATGTATTCCTATCGAAAATTCTAATAGACAAATTGGATATTGACCTTCCTACTTTATTATGCCATTACTGGGAGCGTGCTTTTTCTGTTTCTCTTTTTGGTTTTGTTTTGTAAGTTGATTAAAACTCATTGTGTAATAAAAACCATAAATACACCAAGCCTTGGTGCATTTTATACAAAAAATTTAAAAATTCTACCAACTTTTCATACCCAATTTCACGGTTTTTAATTAAAATGCCTAGCAAGATTTTAGGGATGCATTTTATATTAAATATATATATGTATATGTAATTGGCGCGTACACCCTTTTTGGGTGTTTGGCCGAGTTCCTCCTCCTATTTGTGGTGTACGTCTTGATGTTGTTCCACAAATGGAGTAACCTACAGTTTCAAGCCGACTCCGAACGGCAGATATTTTTATGAGGAGCTTTTTCATAGCAGAAATACACTCGGAGGTTTGCCATTGCCTGCCGAGAGGCGACCGCTGTTAGAAAAAATTTATATTGAATAGTCAAAACATAATACAGCACATTTCACAAGAGCAGAAAATACTACTCACTCGATTGTCCAGCGTTCGAAACCTATTGTGGCAAGAATCAGAAAATGATAGAAACTATATTTTTCTAATAAAGGCAGATAAGGTCAAACTCAGAGCATGGTTATGCCATATCAAGGCTTATACTGTTTCAAGAAATAATTTATTTTTCATTGAACAAATTTGCTTATCTAAGTAAAGCCGGTCGCTCGTTTTCAAAATTTCAAGAGTAATCATATTGAATAACCGCAATTACCATTTTCTCCCATTGATTGACACAATAAAATTGAGAGAGTTTGCATAGTTTTAAGGTTTTCAATATCAATTTGGATGAAAAATGGAATGAGTTTAATAGATTTTAAGCAAAAAAACAAAAAGGAATGGTTGAATGGACAACTTTTTCTTTACGAGCCAGGTGCGCTGACTGGGGTAGGACGACCAGTAAAAGACTTCGCAGAATGTCAGGTGTCAAAACAATCGGCAGCATGCGTGAGGATCGTAAATTGCCTCAATGCGTTGAATTAGGCCACAACTTCCTATTCAGTACTCATCTGAAAAGCTTTAGTTCTTTATATTGATGGAGTCTGCACGAAGAACTCTTTCAAGCTTACGCAAGCATGTAAGCAAATGCAAAGAGTCAACATTTGTCCAATTTAAAACATTTTGCGATACGCCAAAAAGAGATGCTATACTGATGCGGTCAAATATGGTTTATGATGACCAAAAAATTAACCACTTAGGCATTATACAAACGGGGTTGTGACGGCAGTAGCGACAAAATTAACCCTTATCCCATGTCGATCCATATGGCACCTTAATCCCATGTCGGTGGATCGTTCGCGTCCGGCGCTTATTTCCACTATATATAGAAAGAAAATAGAAAATTAGAAAAAATGTATAAGGTGTCTCCTAAGCTTTAACTAAACATATTGGAAGAGATTTTTTTAAAATGTTTTTTTCAATAATATTTTATCATAAACGAATGGTATGCAACATGACCGTGCAGTAGTTTCATCAAAAATTCATGATTTCTCAAGGAATTGGCCGACACGAACGACCAATGGAATTAGGGTTAAAGTGAATAACATGATCGATGAACACATGTTTGGCCTCTGCATTGCATCCTTGCAGGTACAACGCAAAAATGAGAGGCCTTCTCCTTCTTTTTCGAAAAAGAGAGTTGGGATTTTCACAGTCAGACCAAAAACACTGGGCTTTTCAAGTTGAGCATCATTAACATACAACAGTGATTGACGGCAAAGTGTAAAGCATCGCCCAAAGCAATAAACGATTTTTATTTTATTAAGGGGGGGGTAGGGTTTCAAAATCGAAATTTTTTTTCTTCACTCATCTTATAGTAAATCATTTCAAGAATGTTGTGTCAAAATTTTAAGTGGATCGGAGCAGAACTCTCAAAGTTATAGCCTTTGTAGGCACTCTACCTCGAATGCGTAGCATCGATAATTTCTCAGAGTCATTTTTTCAAACGCGTTTTCCCCGAAACGACTTCTTAAAAGTCGGTGCCAATCACAACTCCGAAACTATTCAACCGATTCTTTTCAAATTTGGCACACGTTTTCTAAATCAAAAATACCTCCCCCTACACTGTTTTTTTTTTATTTTTTTTTTTTAAGGTTGTTTTTCACTTACAAATATGGCGAAATTTTTCGCCAAAAATGCTCGTTTTACGTTTTTTTGCCGCCAAAACTACAAAAATTAAAAAAAAAACTTTTTATTAATGTAGGGGGGAGCATTACGTCATACTTTAACTGAAAAATTCAACTTTTTTAGTTTCAGATGATTCTACGACGAATGCCGATTGGCACCGCAGAGCACCTTTCGAAAAACATATCTCCAAAAAAACTCTGTCGAGGGCTTATTTGTCAATATTTTATTTTTATTTTATTTTTAAAAACTTCTTGAAAAGATGTACAATAACATGTAACTGATTTTATTAAAGTATCTTAAGCCATATTTCTGTAAAAAATTCACAAAAAAAGTGTTTTTTTTTTAGCGCTAAACCCTACCTCCCCCTTAAGCTCCTATCTAATGATGCCAATTTGTATGAGTTTAAATTGTAAACGCTTGGATTCGACTTGGACTTCCGATTAAAAAATGGTAAGCTCACGGAGGATGGTTCCACGTGTAGAAGACCACGCAAGTGGGGAAAGTTACTGATCGTCATTCACTTGGGAGCGGCCAGGAAGATTCTTCTGCATATGGTTCAAGCAGCTCACAACGTCCGGGATTAGCTCACGTCTCCTGTGGGAGTGAGCTAACGTGAGAAGGCGAAGCATTCCAGGGTAGCTGGTTGTGATGACGACCCCTGCAAACGAAATAAGGAATATGATTTTAGGGCATGCACCTGGAATGTTCGGTCAATAAATGGGGAAGGTGCCTCAGCCCGGCTGGTTGATGTCCTCGTGAGAGTGAAGGCTGACATCTCTGACATCCAAGAGATGCGATGGACGGGGCAAGACAAGAAAACCATAGGATTTTGCAACGTCCACTACAGCTGCAATGTGAAAGAGCGCAAATTCGGTGTCGGATTTGTTGTGGGAGACTTCGTCGCCAAGTACTGTCGTTCACTCCGGTGGACGAGCGTCTCGCAATAATCCGCATCAAAGCGCGATTTTGTAACATATTGCTAATTTGCGCCCACGCCCCGACGGAAAAGAGGGCGAGGCGACCAAAGATTCCTTCTATGAGTGCTTGGAATGTTCCTATGAGCGCTGCCGTCGCCACGACATAAAAATCGTGCTTGGCGACTTCAACGCCAGGGTGGGCAAAGAGGAAAATTCAGCCTGCTCAACGAAACATCCGGTAACGGACAGAGGCTGATCGACTTCGCCGGGGCCCGAAACATGGTAGTCTGCAGCACCAGATTCCAGTATAAAAAGATACACCAAGCTACCTGGCTGTCCCTTGATCGAGAAACGCGAAACCAGACCTATCATGTTGTGATAGATAGAAGACACGCTTCTAGTGAATTAGATCTACGTATGATCCGAGGGCCCAACATCAACTCGCATCATTACCTTATTGCAGCCAAACTGCGCGCACGCCTCTGTGCAGCAAAAAACGTACATCTACCTACGCAAAGAATGTTCAACATCGAAATGCTGCGATCACAACAGACAGCAACTCGACTGTCACTCCTGCTTTCAGAGAGCACTGCCCAACAAACCGGCATGCACGAGCAATGGAGCAACATTTGTCGTTCCCTACGTACCCACGCTGCGACCGGGCGCAACGCGAGCGATGTGGGATTGCTACCGAGAACTAAGAAAGGAAGAGAGACGTATTATTCGACAGAAGAAACGAGAGGCCGAAATACGTGAATGCGAATAGCTTGAGATGCTGGCCAACAGGAA
The DNA here is from genome assembly GCA_037575425.1 of Anastrepha fraterculus. Lineage (NCBI taxonomy): Eukaryota > Metazoa > Arthropoda > Insecta > Diptera > Tephritidae > Anastrepha > Anastrepha fraterculus. The sequence continues at coordinate 42,617 of JAYXIM010046482.1, forward strand.
CAACGCTCGAAAATTCTACCCAAAAAGGGTGTACGCGCCAATTATATATATATATATATAATGAGCGATACTTAATCTATCTCTTACTTCAAGTGTGTCCACAGATCGTTGTAAGATGGCTTCCATCACTCTTATCTTTCGAACAGTTTATTATTTGTTGAAATAGAAAACTGCAGGTCGTTCTGTTCTATAGCGTCCTCAGGTGTTTCCCCAGGTAGTATTGCTGGCCCAATTTTATTTTTATTCTTATTAATGGCATTGTTCTTGTTTCAAAACTTCTTGTAATCAAGGAGATGATTTAAATTTATTGCAACAGGACTTAAATGATCTTGTCTTCAACTATTGTTGAATATTACCAACTGTTTACTTTTGCCTATTTCTAGATCTATCGATGTACGGCAATCGAGTTGTACTATCTTTAATCACTAATTTATTTTAGTAAACAGGTTTGTAGATCTTGGTTTTTTTTCGATAAACGTTTTACGTTCAAAATTCATATTTGTTTGTTATGTTCTTTGTAAGGTCTAAAATAATATACCATTTTTCCGCTGCTACTCAAAGGGCCATGTAAATGGAATATTCTATAAAATTCTGTAGTTCGTTCAAAACTCGACTTTGCCTGTATTATATGGATCTCTATCTGAAATTACTATACTACTAGAATTGAAATGGTGGAACATACATAAGATCATTCGTTGTGATTTACAACCGATAAAGTTTGAAGAACCGCTTTTCTTTTATAGTTCACGCTGATGTTAACAAGTTTCAAGTCACTTGAAGTCGGAAGAATAATACAATCTCTTATGTTTACTTATAACGTAATGAGTGGTTGGTTCCATTAACTGTTCTGAGCTTCTTTGGCGGATTAGTTTTGATATACCCACCAAAACTCTTCGTGTTCAAAATCCAGTTTATCTCCACAGGCTAATTATATTTCTCATGCACCTGTAATCAGAGCACTTTTGGAGTGTAATAAAATCTAAAAAAATTAAGTGAACAGAGTTTTTATATCTCCAGGATATGTCTTTAAAGCTTCCATAGACGCTCTGTAGTATTAGTTTCTATTGTCCTTTATGGGATTTGTTATGTCCATATGCTAAAATCCACCAAACAGTTGCGAACGTCGAGATATCGATATTGAAGGTTATTGAGCGACACTGTGCTACAACAGCAATATTATCAACAGATTGCTCAGTTTTTGGTCCCGCAGTCTATCTACCTTTTTCTATATTCAAAAGAACTAGTTTCTTGAAAATTTTTCACTAACCTGTGAATTGTCGACTCATTCGGACAATTAAAAAAATCAAGAATTTCACTTTCATACTAAGTTTCAATAATTTTAAGGCGTTGTTTTAGCGTGTCACTTGACAAATGTCAAAGATGACATAAAAAAAGTACCGCCTACAAATTATGTACTTTTGAAAGACTCTTTACATTAGTTTATAATGATATAAAATTTATGTATAATTATTAATTAATTTATAATGATATAAAAATTATGTATCGAAATGGAATTATTTATTAATTTCATGGTCAGTTAAGTCTTATCAGCAACTGATTTATAGCACTACTCGGTAAGGTTTGGAAAACATAGATTTAATGAAAATGAAGTAAAATTAAATATAATTGCATACTTGTACCATAATTTTCCAACACTTATAAATATTATAGTATGTTCCTCAGGTTTTTACTTTTATTCAAACCGGCTTACTAAAGGTACTTACTTACTAATGTAGGCGCATCAGACACCCTCAAACGTTCGCGCGGTCGGAAGGCAAGCAATAAATGCCTCAGAAACGGTGTAAAACCGAACATAAACCAAATACCTTATATATGAGTTTAATCTTAAGAAATATATCACACTTAAGGCGCCCACGTTAAACGAATGCCCTTCACAATACACCCCCTGCCATTATTTTGTTCTAACACCCATCAAGATACTACTTTATACCTAGATGCAGACCGCATTAGGGTGAATGAATATCGTCATGGGGGTGTGTATCTGCAAATGCCCTATACTGCGCAAACTTATACCAACCCACACATACACACCTTCCTTCTGAATACATATATTTAATTGCGAATGCTGAAAATGCTTTATGGCTTCGCATTTAGATTTATTTCCATTGAGTGTTTGTTATATGTGCATATGTATTTATTGGCAATGTTGATACATATTTATTGCTGTTTATGTATTTCTTACACCTTTTATGATTGTATATGTGCATGATAAAGTTTATATTGCTGCCAACTGTTCCGCTTGATCTACTGTGCAGAAGGGAGGGTTGACTGATGGGCGAATATGTTTGAAGAATGATAGCAAAACTAATCGAAAAATAATTGGATACCCGGGATGTATGTACTTATGTCTGTCTTGAGCCAACGAATGCTGCTTCTGTTGGCACCGAGTGTTTGCTGTTTGGAATGCAGAATGAAATGTTTTTTTGGATGCTGCTACTTAGACAGTAGTCGGTTGGTGGAAGCTGAAAAAGTTTTAAACAATATAAGTTGAAATTCCCAGATGCGTGATAAAGTTCTCGCGCATTTGCCGTTTGGATTGAAATGAGCACATTGCAGGGGCCCAACCAGGTTTTTAAGAAATACATACATACAAGAATATTTGTATGTTGAATCACTTGGCGCTACGTTAGTCTTTAAATGTGTAACTTTAAAAATAGCTGTACCTAATGGATTGATTCCGTTCCAAATATATGAATCCAAATATACTTACATACCTAAATATATAACTATGACTTGTCTGCGCACATATACATGTACACTTAACGAAACATGGTCTAAAATCAAGCAAAATGTTCAAGTCAAACCGTTTGCGAAATCCTATAAATTTTGAAAATCCCTAACACAAAAACAAAAGATTTGATTTTAGTACTTCCCAATTTTAAAGCTTTTTAATATACAGGGAAACATTACATTGAAAAGTAATGACCCTTCCCGCGCGGAGCGTCTGCCAAGCGATCAACCGAATCGGCTGATGGGGGAAAATGATCGTTGGACCTTCCCATTCCACTAGAAACCGGTCCCAGTTTGCTGGCAACAGCAGTGCAGTCAACATCGCTCCACGCGTGAAAGCTGTTTTAATAGTGTGTTAGGATTTTACAGTGGCGAAAATGCAGCTGATCGACTTTTTCGACTCTTGAGGCATCGTCCACAAGGAGTTTGTACCTCCAGGAAGCACTGTAGATGCGTCATTTTACAAAGAAGTGCTTCTTCGGCTGAAAAATCGCGTCATCAAAAATTAATAAGAGCTTTAAGCTACTTCAAACTTTATTTTTATTATACTAAATTTAATTGGCTGCGAGTCCAAATTTCTTAAATTCTGATCGGAGCTTTTGAAATTTAATCGGAATTTGTTGAGTTTTTATAAGTTTTGTGCAAAGTCTATCTTAATTATGTATAGATGAACTATATTTTTATAAAAACAAAATAATTCAACTTAAGTAATGAATAAGTAAATAGTCTGAACTACCAGTATGTGGTGCATTCTTACTAATTTGAGGGGGTGTATGCGTATACGTTGTCAATGAACTGGAATACTTTGAAGCTCTTGCGTAAGATTCAGTATTTCTGTTTTACACATATGGGTCATTACAGGACACATATAGATCACCCATTTTTGTTACCAATCTAACCTACAAAAAGTGCCAAAAATACATAAAGTTGCATTGCGAATTTTCATTTAGTTCCAGAATTAAAAATTTTTGGCCGTTGTTTCATACAAGTGGAACCACTGTACATTGATATAGCAAATTACATCTTACTTAGAGATATAGCTACTTGTATAAGTGTTCAATATTTCAGTACATGAACATATAAGTATATTTGCATGGATACGTTTATATCAACTTCAATTCTGTTTCAATGTAACAGAATTTATTCATAAAATTATTAAGGCGATTCAATGACGACTTCTCCTAAATACTTTCTCATGCAAGAATTTAGATTGCAATACTTATGGTCCGAGTTATCGCCAATTAATTACTTTTCGCGCAAAAACAATGCTTGTGAAATACCTCTTTCTGAGTAATACACTATATCATTCGGTATTTTTTTCATATAAATTAGTTATTGGTTCTACAACTTTTTACAGAAACTTCTAGGACTTCCTTCGAAAGTAGTCAGATTTTATATGAAAAGTGCATGAGCAGCCACGATGCTCTTATAAAATCTGATTGCGATCGCAAAGGTCTCAATAAATGTGGATATAAGAATACTCACATTTATATTTCTATTATTTGCGAAACAACTTTCTTTTGAAAGTTCAAATTTTAAGCATAACTTCTCTAATTTTTCCATTAATGAAGTATCTACAACGCTCGACTAAAAGAAGTTGAGCGTTTGAAATTCGAAAATTTCAAAATATCCTCTTTTGAAAAGAAATGAATAAATCTATTACGAGCACATGCCCGTCAATAGAGCACAGGGATGAGACATGAGCGCATTTTAGGGAGCAGCTAAGAGGAAAATTCCATACAAAACATTTTTTTTACATTATTGCCAAGGGTTCTATGGAATTTTTTTTTCATTATATGAATATTCTTCTTTCATTTAATACCCATATGTCTATGTTATATAATTTTATAATTTTGAAGAATTAACATAATTTTTTTAATGCTGGGTTTAAACTGAAGCTTTCAGGGCTTTTAAAACAATCCTGAAGTGATAGTGAGAAACTAAAAAACGTAGATTTACTCCCATTGAATTTACTATAACTCGAGCTTACATCGTTTTTCTTATGTGCGAGAAGTGTGTTGCACGGTCTCATTGAAGTTGAAATTGTGTGGCGGGTGGGACAGCATATATTGATGGCTCTTGAGAGACTCGTACTCAACTTTGTATTTCAGACCGAGTAACCCAACTGGTCGCGCATTTTTTTTTTTTTAACTAAACTATTTTAATGTGTGCTTTACAGCTAATTCGGAAAATAAAATAAAATAACTAGTTCATCATATTAGAAAAATTATTAAAGAATTGTAATATTGAAAGGGAAAAACTAAAAAGCTAAATTTATGATAGCCTACTCTTTACGGAATGGGCGAGGATTGTTTCACTATGGATATCACTTTTTTCTATTTTTTATTTATTAATCTTCATTTTTTTTCATTAGAGGCAAGTGGAAGGCTTTAGCTTGGACGCCAACAATACTTTTGCCAGAAGTGAGTCGATTCAAAATATATCGGATCCGTTTTAACAACATCCTTTTGAAGAATCTTCAATGCAGGAGTTTTTTGGAAAAATTTCGTTATGTGCTTTCCATTTCAATTCAACCAGGCTATTCGGGGCATGTTCTTCGATTTCGATGTAACTCAAATATGTTGCTCTCTGGTCAAAATAATGAGACACGTATTTTTTTGTTCGCCCGAAAAATTTTTTTTTCAATAGTTATCGCCAATTTTGTTTTTCGGCTCAAAATCGATTTTTTTTTATTATATAAGAATTTTTTTTTGCTCATTGAATGCTCATAACTCAGTCAAAAATGCACCGATTTTAATGATTCTGGGTTCAAAATGATTGTCATTACATACACAAGCGACTTCGTGCAGAAACAATTGCAAAAAAGTAGTTGAAAATTTTTTATTTTCCAAAAAACAAAGAGTGCGAAACAGGTTTTTTACTCAAAAATTCATTACTCAAAAACAACTCATTTTAGCTACTGGGCATTCAGCTCAATTGAAGTTTGATTTCTTGATTTGGAAAAAGTTAAAAAAAAAATACACTTTTTGAAATATTGAATTTCGAAAAAATTTCAATTTTTATTCTTTTTTGCTAAATAAAAAATTTTCGACTACTTTTTTGCAATTGTTTCTACATTAAGTTGCTCGTGTAAGTAATGGCGATAATTTTGAACCCAGAATTAATAAAATCGGTTCATTTTTGACTAAGTTATATAAATAAAAAAAAATCGATTTTGAGCCGAAAAACAAAATTGGCGATAACTCTTGAAAAAAAATACGTGTCGCATTATTTTTACCAGAGAGCAACATATTTGAGTTACATCGAAATCGAAGAACATGACCCGAATAGCCCGGTTGAATTGGAATCGAAAGCATCTTATATATTTGCCAATAAAGATGATAATAGTAATATGTTTATGAAAATTCTGGCAAAAGAAAATACGAATTTTACCTGAGTATCTTAAACAAAACTGCAAGAAAATTTTTTAAAAGATGTAAACAATGAAATTTCAAAATTAAATATATTAAATCAACTCATTTTAATTCTGTGTTGGAATGCGAATTGGCAGAAGAATTGGCATTACGAATTCTGGATCATTAATGTTCATGAAATTATATAAAACCATAGCTGCTTTCACTCTTTATCTACCATATACTATATATGTGATAACATACCTGTCTTAAGAGCTGTTGTCTGCATTCGCTACCGTGCGCCTAAGATGCCGAAGGCGTTTTCAATTACCCTGCGTGCTTGTTATACCTTCCGTGTATGTCACCGGCAGTGAAAGTACTTGCATAATTCGCATCACATGCAGTTAGCAGCACAATCGGCAGATGGCCTTTATAATTATTAAACTGTGAACCAGTTTTGGGAAGGCAATTAATATTTATGTGTTTTCCATGCACAGTAGAGAAGCAATTGACAAATTCCATGCTTTGTTAAACTCAGTTAAACTCAACTTCAAATATTTTCCTATTTTCTTAGCTTGGTAGTACCAAATAACGACACATTAACTTCCCCAGCGGGATGCCGCATTATTTGAAAATTATTTCTCCAACCGTGACATAACCCAGTTTGAACATCCACGCAAGAATATTTATTTATACACCTTGCGACAAGTACCTTTCCTTACAGGTTTGGTTAGGTTATATATGTAAAATTTGTTCAACAAATGAAATACATTAACACCAAGAATATTTCACTTATTAGGGAAAAGATATTACACTTCTGTAATGCATTTGCAATAATACATCGCAACCACGGTGGAGAGAATTCAGGTGTGGCTAGCATCAGACTGTTAACCGCCTCACAGCGATTTTGAAGAAATCAGCTGATTTTCTTACGTAATAGGAGATGCCACAACCGTTTGTTTACGACAACACCGTGATTGTGTTGGTGATATAAGAAAAAATCAATGCAACCGTGTGAAATGAGCGGTCAGAATTCTGCTGCTGCCGAATTTCATATGACGTCACATCCGAAATTACTCTCACAATTTTGTTCACTCTCACATCATTGCATCACAACAGCTCAAAAGTTGAATTCTTATTAATTGCTTATTTGGACAACTTTTTTCAACGTGAACCATTGAATTTGTTCATAGTTTAGTGCGAAAAATCTTTGTATCCATAGAAAGATTAAATTCGGCTACCCTTTATATTCACCCTCACTGACTTTTTGGTTTCCTCTTATTGCAAATGATGAAAAACCAAAATTCCATAAACTCTTCGCTGTACATTTTGAACAATAATAATTTCAGATTAATGAATAAAAAAATGCATGCAGGGTAACACTATTCCCTAGGCACATATGGAGACAGGTTCCCCTCAAAGTGTGTTTCAATCACATTCACGGTGAATCCTCCATATGGTGTTCTGAGTTTCATTTTCACTCTTAAATCACTTTTTTCTTAAATCAATTTGGAGTGAACTTGGATCTTCTGAAAATCATATTCCCAAAACAACTCTGCATAATCGCTGCAATTTAGTTTTCTGAATTCGATGTATAAAAATAAAAAAATAATTGTAGTTTTGATCAAAGATGAGAGTAGAGTAGAGAATAAGAGTGCAAATTACCATATAGAGTGTATATGAGAATTATTAATACTAACATTTTTATCAAAGAAACATTATTATGGAAGAAGAAACGGTAGAGTTCGCTTATGGAAGACCATGAGGATTTGGCGCGTGGGTTTGTAAAGTGCAATAAAGCGAAAGTCAATGCTTTGTAAGCTTATAATAGAGCTAAATAAACATGGTAGCCCTCGAATGATTGTGTCGAGCTGGAAAAAGTAAAACACTTTTGAAGAAAAAGCTGTTGTGATTTCGATACCTAGTGCTCAGTTTCGAATCTTCGCCATAAGTGGTAGAAAAAGTTTTTTTTTGATAGCGGTCGCTCCTAGGCTCCGAGTGTATTTCTGTCATGAAAAAGCTCGGCATAAAAAACCATCTGCCGTTCGGAGTCGACTACCCGAACAGTCTCAACTTACGAAAATTTTCCCTAACATAAAATCTCACATTTAGTGAGTTAAGACAAGTATAAATTACTGAATACACTAGTTTACACCAAAAATGGTCCTCGACCAAAAAGCGTTTTTTAAACTAATTTGAGGTCGCTGAAACCAAACATGAATTTTTTTTTTTTTCAATTTAACGTCGATTCAGCCAAACTTAGGCTTAAAATGTAGGTGACAAAATTGTCTTTCTTGTCCTATCTTATGTCGATATAAAAAAATTTTTTGTTCCAGAGGAAAGTTAATAAACTTTGATAATTTAGTAAAAAATGTCAAAAATGCATTTTTTTTAACTTTCAACAACTGTTTTGCGAAAACTAAGACTTCCATTGACACGAATTATATATTGCCATGTGGGTTATATGTGTGCCTTTCAAAATTTATGCACTTCAAAGAAATGGCGCGCACTGTTTTCGAGATTACAGGTAATAACTGCACTATTGCCCAAAAAACAGGTTTTTGGGAATATCTCGGAAACCGTTCTTTAAAAAAAAAAAAAAATTCATTTTTGGTTTCAGCGACCTCAAATTAGTTTAAAAACGCTTTTTGGTCGAGGACCATACTTTAAAGTGAAAATTCGTGAACTAGTGATATCAGCATTAATAGAGAATGCGCGCAAAACTCATATCAAGATTTAGTTCATAAATGTAGTACAAAGGCCTTCAAGCTGTTTAAATACCAAGTGAACCAACCGAGGTATGGTTCGTTTTTAATGGTACTCAAAAACACAAAACTATCAGTAGTACGAGTATTGCATATTTATATGAATTTAGGGTGGAAATACTAGTATACCAAGAGCACAATCAGTAAAATAATTTGGATACAGCGGATAAAGCCTGTTACTCATCTGCCTAAGAGGCAGGTAGAATGATTTCCATAGAGCTGAATTGATGCTAGAAACGGAAGTCAGTTAAGCATTTTAATAAAAAATTATTCTCAATTGCAATTTGTTCTCAAATATCTTCTACCTTCTTCTTCTTTGCCTTCAGTTAAATACATTCGGAAATTCATTTTAACCTCGGTCATTTCTTCAAATGAGCAGATTGTAAATTTGTGTTCTCAACATGCGCCACAAAGTAGTGCCATATGTGGTTGTGGTTGAAGTGCCACCTGCAATAGAAACGCGTTCGTATGCAAATAACAACCTACAAATGTATGTATGTATGTGTGTATGTATATTTACATACATTTGCAAGCATGCAAAGGAACTCGTACGCAAAGACGTTCGCAAATGCAAGTTGGTCACATTCTCTATTTGAAGTGGTGCATTAGGTTGGCAATCTAATTAAGTCTTATACACTTTGTTTTCCAACAAACCATTGCTAACAGGTCGACTAACATGTCAATGCAATGTAGAGTGCCAATGGTAGCTTAATGTACTCGTACTAGGCAGGAGCGTTGACAGTGATGGTGGTGTTTCAACGCGTCGCAAGTGCGTTGCATGTAAATTTGCTCATCATTTTTAATAGGAAATTATGATGTTGCCGTCGTTTCTGCTGTTGCTGTTGGTTTTCTGTCATTGCGCCTGTTTTTGCCGGTCATTGATTGCCAAGCGAGATGCCTGCTTCCAAATGCGTTGCTGAAGTTTTACTTGTTCCTTTGTGTTGGTGTTATTCGTACACTATTGCGTATTTCTGCGTTGTTTGTCGACAGTGAGCAATTGAAATGAATGCGATTTGCAGTCGAACTGCATTCGTCAAATTAAAATTTGCCTTTTTGCATGCATAAATGATTTGATAGGCCGCTGATAGTTTTTTGTCGCGACAACTGCAGCAACACGTCGCCGCATTAGGGAAATGCAAATGCGAAAACACTGTTTGGTGGCGCGACTGTCAGGTCGAGCACAAGTGCGTGTGTATATATAGGTGGGAGTAGGTACGTGTCTAAAACTTGTCAGAAAACACATACGTGCGTGCAAAACAACAACAACCTAAAAAGGTACTTACTATATAAAAATATAAGTATATATAGTATAGGTCGATATTTCACATTACAAATATACAAATGCGTGAAGGTGCACATAGATTCAGGGAATTCGGTTACGCGACCGTCCAAATTACTGAAATGCATTGGAATTTCTATAGTTAAATTCGACTGATCGTTACGAAACCTTGCAACCTACCTTAAGCAATATTTCTTTGGCACACACATTAATAAATGCACTACATGCATATGCATGTGTGTAAGAATGAGTAAATATTTTTAATCTGCAACAGCCAAAAATTTGTAAGTGCACTGAACAAAATAACCAGATTCAAGTATAGAAATGAGTTTATAGATTACTTTGGCACCATCAGGGCAACCCAAAATGCTTTTTTGTCAAGCCTGGTAAAAACAAGTGGATGAAATGTGCACACGTTTTACAGAAAAATATTAAATTTGCCGTATTTCTTAGGGCTTATTTTGCAATGAACTCATCTTTTAGCTTACCTAGCAATAAATTATAATTTCGTTGAGAACTAATAATTAACATTTCTCTAAGGATAACAATGTACACTGTCCAAATAGAAATTAATATCAAAGTTCTCATTCACAGCGTATTTACAAATCTCATTATGCGAGGCAAGGAGCGCCCAAAAATATATTCTCAAAAATCAACACCATGTTTTTGCCACTTCAAACTAGAAGTTTACTACACTAAAATCCAATGTGTTATAAAGCTACAAATTCGAAATTTGTCTAAAAAATTCTTATTAAAATGTGTGAAATTTCTGATGAAAATTTCTTTTTTTTTTTTCAATTTGCACAAAGCTTGGAACTTAGACCTATACGGCTTTTTTAGGGGAGTAAACTTCATTCTCATAAAAAAAATTATTGTAAATGAAAATCAAATAAATTATCAAAATTTTTCTGTAACAATCGCACAACCAAAACATTTTTGGATGGGTTTTGTAAACATCCCTTAGTGTTTTAAACAGAAAAAAAAATCTTATAATAAAAGAAAACCAAAACCATGTTTTTTTATCAAATTAACTATAAATCATGCTGGAACAAATAAAGACATTTATTCGCGTGAAAATAAAAAAAAAAACTATGATTTTGAGGCATTAAATTAGTTTACTTTGCAGCATTTTTTAAGTTGAATTTCAGCATTATTTCTGAGAGAAATAGCATAACATCTTCCTTACACATCGTAGCAACTTCTCGTAGAAAAAATTGCAAAAAAGGAGTTGAAATTTTTTTATTTTCCAGAAAACAAAAAGTGCGAAATAGGTTTTCTACTCAAAAATTCAGTACTCAAAAACAACTCATTTTAGCTACTGGGCATTCAGCTCAACTGAAGTTTGAGGTGTCCTCTTAATTTGGAAAAATTAAAAAACAAAAAAAAAATACACTTTTTGAAATATTGAATTTCGAAAAAATTTCAATTTTTTTCCATTTTTGCTAAATAAAAAATTTTCAACTACTTTTTTGCAATTTTGCAATTGTTTCTACATGAAGTCGCTCGTGTAAGTAATGACGATCATTTTGAACCCAGAATTATTAAAATCGGTGCATTTTTGACTAAGTTATGGGCATTTAAAAAAAATTTGCTTATAGAATTAAAAAAAATCGATTTTGATCCGAAAAACAAAATTGCCGATAACTCTTGAAAAAAAATTTTTCAGGCGAACAAAAAAATACGTGTCTCATTATTTTGACCAGAGAGCAACATATTTGAGTTACATCGAAATCGAAGAACATGTCCCGAATAGCCTGGTTGAATTGAAATGGAAAGCATCTTTAGATAAACCGTTGCATAATAAATTTTTTTTGTCGCGCTTTTCTTGGTATAAAAGTTTATTGAGAATAGTTTGAACCCCAAATCTTCCCTTGGTTTCGCACATGCTCTATGCTTTAGTTATTTAAAGAAAAAATCGGCATTATTTATTTTATTTGCATACCCACGTACAAGTAAAATAAAACAATGCTCATCACACTTTCCGACAGCTTTAGCTCAGCCTTTCTCACGAAGGTGCATGTAATATAGAGATCTAAGACTTCAATCGTCCCGTTATAACTTCAACACTTTAACAGTTTTATAACTTTTTACCAGTTATCACTCTTAATTTCGAATTTATATTTCAATATAATTCAACTGCTGTACACACTATTCGGCTGTATGCGATGTTTAAAAAGCAAGATATCTGAAGCTGATATACAGGGTGGTTAAATTTTAAGAGCCGATGTTGAATGTGAACCAAACCTAAACGTCAACGACAGCGTTGGACTTCTTTCTTTGTGGTTATTTGAAAAAAAGGTGTACGTCGATAAGCCAGCAAGAATTCAAGAGCTAGAGGATACGAGAATTCGGCACATTAACGGCATATAACCTCAATTATGCCTCAGCGTCACCGAAAATTTGGACCATCGGATGGAGGGGTGCCGCCAAGGCCGCAGCGGCTATTTGGCCGATATTTTATTTTATACATAATTGAGCCATACCAATATTATCATAATAAAGAGAAATGAGAATAATTAAAAAAAAATGTGTTTTATTTAAAATCAACACCGGCCCTTAAAACTTCACCACCCTTTACTTTAACTGGCACTGAGTGGTTAAAATATTTATATTTATGAACGTTATAACAGCTTTAAAAAATTTTCCTAAGGTGACAATGTTTTTGTTATGGAAATTTGTCAGAGCTTACCTCGATTTCAACAAAATTCAATATTCGTCGAAACAGAAGATTTACGTAAAACTGGACTAGCAAAAATCGGCCAGCAACGAGTTTTTCCTTCCTCATAATGTAAATCTTCTATTTTGTAAATATGTGCATGTTATTTTCGATACACTGCGTTCAACTTCTCTAAAATTTTTTGATACCCTCCAAATTTAATACATCAACATAGGAGTTTTTTCATCGTTTGCTACCTGAATCTCTCACCTCTTTCAATAGAAACAAACTTGATTAAATGGATACCTAACAGGGTTTACTATGTCTAAGCCAGCCAAAATTGGCAATGATTTGATCGCTTAAGGAAATTGCTTAGATCTCAATAAAATGTAAGTAATTAATTTAAATAAAATGTTTGTGTTGTAGGCGGCCGCCGTAGCCGATTAGATTGGTGCGTGACTATTATTTGGAATTCAGAGTACGTTGTTTCGAATCTCCGTGAAACACCAAAAAGAAGAAAAAGTGTTTTCTAATAGCGGTCGCCCCTCAGGCAAACCTCAACCGAGTGTATTTCTGCCATGAAAAAATATCTGCCGTTCGAAGTCGGCGGCCGGACAAAATTCAATTTTTCAACATTTTTGAAATAAAAATTTGATAATGCAGATGTTTTCTTAAATATTCAAGGCAGATTTCCTGAAAATATTACTTAATTTAAAAAATGTTTCATTGTAGTTTTTTGACTTTAAACATGAAATTGTATACAAATCGTACTTCATACAAGAGTTTCATTTTCATGTCTGCAAATAAATATTACCATTTGATTGTTAACCAAAGATTGAAAAAAAGAAGATAATTGAATATGTTAACGGAAACAGTAATAGTTCTCTTAAGTTGTGGTACAAAATCCATTTTTTTTTTTGAAATTTCAAAATTTTTGAAATTTTTTTCTTTAAAGATCATTTTTTCGAGTGGTCCACACCGGTCCACTTGAAATCAACATGAGCGATGTAGCCACATATTTCAGCTATGATCTCAAACTGAAACCTGTTGCGCAAAGTTGCGCAAATTAAAAATAATGTAGCTTTTGTGCATTTACCCACAGGCAAAACGTTACATATGGCTTATGCAATTTTGTGTAAAAGACAGAGAAAAACACATCACAGACCCATCAGCATTAAGAAACAACTAAAAAAAAAAAAAATTTATTAAAAAAACAAAATTTTTTTTTAATATTATTACAATATTAATATGATATATGTATATATAACACTATATACAATAAAATTATATATAATAATATAACATTTTTATCTGTCACTGGAGGAACGGGCATAAGCCGATTAGAATATTAACGAACATCTGAGAATTGCTTGTAATAATAAAATCAAAATGACGTATAGTTTTGAGGCTCAGGAAGCACGCAATAAGGATTTGAAAAATTTTAGACAAAACAATACATGAAAAATGTCGAGAGCTGACACAATGACAGATTTATTAAATGCTTTGCCTTGTTCATCAGATGTAGTTATAATATCAAAAACTAAGGATCCGAAAAACAAGCCAAAACCATCTTCAAAAAAGGTTCTTGCGCTTTTAAATTTGAAAAATGATCCAGCCTCAGAAAACAGCTCATCAGAAACCGAGGATTCTGAATCATAAAAAAAAAATTAAAAATTAAAAAAAAAAACAACTAAATATCCAAAAAAAATGTAAAAACTAAAACAAAAAACTTTAAAAATTAAAAATAAAAAAAAATATTAAAAATTAAATATTAAAAAAAAATTAAAAATTAAAAAAAAATTAAAAAAGAAATAAAAAAAATCTAAAAACAAACAAAAAATGAGGAGAGAATAACCTTACCGTAAACCTCCACTTATACTCTCTGGGGTCGTCAAAAATGTAAAAATGAACTCACCATCTAATTACGGAAGTAAAAATGTATTTATAGTATTCAATGAATTTAAAATTTGCTAAAACTAAGGCCAGATTCGTCATCACTGATCCTTAAAACCCCTAAATATATATTTTCAGCTTAATTAAATGAGTTTTTGAATTATGTCCGCCAACGCCTTCTGGTCGGACCACTGTGCATTTGTGCAGCAGCATCAAGACGCACGCCACAAATAAGAGGAGGAGCTGGGTCAAATAGCCAAAAAGTGTGTACGCGCCAATATATATGGTATATACATATATTTATATATATAACACATATATATGTTTGTTCTTGTAAGCTAAGATAAACTAAGCGCATCCCAAAAATTAAATGAAATTTTTCTTAAAATAACGTTTAAACCTCTACCTTTTACTTTATTATTAAATTTTTTGAGACGCATACATACATATATATATATATATTTTTATACATTTCGAGATCTAACCTTGCTCAATGCAATTTTCTGATCTACGTGCTTGCATGTGCACACATATAGGCATTGTCACAGCTAAGTACGGTTATATTTATATGCTGTAGATCCTTTTTGCTTGTACCTTCTTGCCACCAAAAGATGTTCGCTTTGAAGCATTTTAAGTTGATTGCGTAGTGTGCAAATCGCGTAAAGTGCCCGTTAAGTCAATAAATTTGCATGCTCGAGTGTTGGAACGCCAGACGGACCAACTAACACCGTCAGAGGTTGCCCGCTTGACTGTCTGTATGTCCATTGCTGTTAAAGTCGAAATTACGTGACGCCTTAATCGATTCGTCTGTTGTCCATTGAAGACGTTTATTGTGGCGCAGTTCAAACTCGGCTTTGTTTTCCTTTTTATTCTAAAACTTTTTTCATTCAACCACATAGTAAATACTTATGCCCCTTTTTTCTTGGACTCAGTATTCGATTTTGTTGTCTTTGGGCTCCAAATCAATTCGAATGGTCAACGGCTGGTTAATCTCTTCATACCACACTTTCCTGAGCTGCGAGTCTTCTACCTTATTTGCAGCCTTCCTGTTGGTCTACCACCTTCTTGCCTAACGATTGCAAGTGCACCGCACCATTGCAGCTGTAGGGCAGACAGCCGTTTCTGCTAAAATATCCAAGCTGCATCTACGGCTCGTTTACAATAATCGGCAGATCATGTTTAGCATGCAAAACTAAGGTAGAACAGCACTAACATCATTCTTGATCTGATTCAAAGCCTTAGCCCAATACGCCTGCCCAACAGAGGCTCGTGGATTAGGGCAAGACGGAACATGTACCATATACATACTATATATGTATTTATGTGTATGTAGAGATGGGCATACAACATTGGTGTAGACGGCAATCGGCAATCGGCAGTCGGCAGTTGGCATTGCAGCAATATAAAAATTATAAAAACGAAAAGGAAAATGTGTGTATTGGAATCAGACAGAACGCCCTGTGGGGAATGTATTTACGCAAATTGATAAGCAGAGCAACAACGCAAATTGGGCGCAGACGTCACAAATGGAATTTCAATGCTTTGCTCTTGTAGCAGCCTCTAAATGAAGACGTTAAAAGTGAACGAAGTAAGCATGCAAAGAAAAAATCTCAAAAAATTCTATGCTCGACTACAATTTTAGGGCAAACGGTAAGCTAGTCATTAGGCAAATGAAAGTAGGAAATTCGTGTGGGTTTCTTCTTCGGGAATGACAAGAAAAAATCAAAGCTAGCTCCGGATCACCAGGACAAATTTGTAAATGTATTATTTATATTTTAAAAGCAACCTATTAATTTTTTGTTTCACTTGGTTTGCAGGAACTTTCTTGAAGATATCAGGTAACAGTCAACATGCTAAGCACATAAATCATGATTCAATTAATAAAGGTTTGCACACTAGTGACATTCGATTTTTGACACTCCCTTACAAAAGGTTGTATTTAACAAGGTGAATAAAGTGGAAAATATTAAATCTGTTTTGGTAAAAATGGTACCAAAAAAGTATTTTCTTACTTAAATGGAAACAAACTGAGAAGGATTTAAAAAATTAATTTTAATTAATATTTGAATGTAAAACAAGAAATTATTTCATTTAATCCAAGATTTTATTTTGTGAACTAATTTCTAAATTTAAAATCGATCGCAAAGTTGCGAAGTATCGCCAATATGAAACTATTTTGTTAAAAATAAATAAATAATTGGCACGTACAATTCTGTTAGGTGTTTGGCCGAGATCCTCCTCCTATTTGTAGCGCGCATTCCACAAATGGAACGACCTACAGTTTTAAACCTATTCCGGTAGATGTTTTTTTATGAGAAGCTTTTTCATGCGGGTACTGTGCTTTGCTAAGCCTGCTCTGGACACTTCATCAATCCAGGGGAAGATGGGCTTATTGGAAATAAGTTCCGTTAATCCCAACTTTTTTTTAATAAGGTATGCAATGTGATCGGTCGCGTCGGGAAATGCTAGCTCTTTGCAAAATATGAATTCCGTCTAAATCGACGTGGTGATGAGAAATAAAGCTTTGTAAATTCACCTCTCATCGATGTCGGTTAAGCGGTGCGTATTCCATGTCATACTACCATATGGTAGTCCTGAGCATACCGATGAACACCCTTTAGCGAGTTGTTGATCGTAAGCAGACCATTTTGAAAATGAAATGTGTTTTCTACAAATGTTACTTTTCCTCCACTTTTACTCAAAATTTCTAGAGCTAGCAACCCAGTGTCTTGCTAAGGGAGCCGATTTGTCAAGAGAGAACGAGAAAGCTGCTTACTGAGCAAACCTTTAATCATTGAATCATGCACATAAATGATATGAAATTACTTCTCACCAGAACTGCCAAAAATCTAGCCGGCTTTGTTTAATATGCCGATTATTTAAAAAAAAAAATGCAACATCAACAACTCACGTCCCATTTATCTTCTTTTAAAAGTTTTAACCCGTTTTCTTTAAATTTTTTTAATAATTTCTCTTACCTTACCGCAGAAGTTATTAGTTTTATATTAATAATTTTTATTTACATGTTTTTTAAACGTACTAAGTAATTTTGATAAACAAGTGAACCTTTTGTCTCGTACACTGGCGAATCCTTTCGATTTAAAAGTTTCCTTCTAATATTTAATACTATGGAAGTCGTCAACAAACCGAACGGTTGTCAAACACAAACTCACTTGGCTTCCATCACCTAAAAATATTTATGGGAATTACTTCGATATACTTCTGCAGACACAAATAAAGAAGATTTAGATAATTCTTACTAATATAATTAATGCAAAAGTTTGTTTTTGGTTACGCTTTCACGATTTAACCACTCATCCAATTACCATGGAATATTTGCACATTGGTGTCATATATAAGTAGCCCAACTTAAAATATAGGGCAGATTTGATCTCGATTAGATAAGTGTGTGCACACTGTTAAAAATTTATGACCAGCTTTAACTTTGGATCCATAAGCCGTTTCTGTATCGTGATCCAGATTTCAAAATTTTTAAATATTTTGTCAATCGTTTCGCGACCCATCAATACCCCGCCCAACAATATCCAAACATTGCGATATTTATTGATTATGACTGAAATGGAAAAATGTTCTTCCTTCTTATCAAGAATTTAAATCTGGTCTACGAGAAGGATGTATTCATTCTCCACTTTTATTTAACATCTTTGCAGAAATAATTTTTAAACATTCAGGTCGGTATACAGTTAATGGCGTATTTAAAACCAACTTAAGATACGCTGTTGACATCACCTTAAAATCGGACAGCATGAATTGACTCCAATGATTGGTCGATAGTGTGGCAAAACAAAGCCAAATTCATGCAATTAGTTGTAGGAATGTCCACAACAATCTCACACTGACAATCAATAATATGCTGATTGAACGGGTTCATCAATTTAAGTTCCTTAGGCGCTTCATTAATGATAAATGCAATGGCTATAGCTACTTTTTATAAATACAGCAGTGTTCTAAGAAGCCTCGATTTTAATGTAAATCTAAAAATACTTTTTGTGAGATGCTATATTTTGTCAGTTTTGTTGTACGACGTGCAAACTTGGACAATGAAAGTTTCTGATATGAGTCGCCAAGAAGCATTTGAGATGTGGGTTCTAAGAAGACTACTTAAAATTAAATGGACCGACCGTGTCTACAACTCTGAAGCACTTCGAAGAGTATATGGCGAGGGAGAGCATCTGGGTCATATACAGTCTGTGCCGCAATTATTCATGAAGTATAAAATATATATATTTAACATTTTTTATATGAAAGTATGTACACAAGTGCAAGTAGCAATTACTCAACAAGCCGTGTAATTTCCAACGTTGTCAAGTATAACCTGGCATCTTCTTCATGCTTTGAACCAGCGTAGTTCGTCGACAAACAGGACTAGATTTTGCGAACTTGACGCACGAGTTGCTTTAAATCATGGACTGGTTTTCCGGCAAGATGAGTTTTCATAGATCCCCACACATTTTCAATGGGGTTGGCGTCTGGGGACTGGAAGGCCAGTCCAATACTGTGACGCCATTTTCTTGTTTTGTTTTTTCTCAATGTGTTTTCTAAGAGCAGTGGTTTCGATAATGTGGAACGTCTCCTTCAGTCGACGTTCGATGAGGTTGATACTCACATCAATCCCCTTTTTAGCAAGAACTGATCGTGCTTGGCGTAGTCACAAAGAAGGGTCCCGCTTAAAAAGTCGGGACGATCACTTTATCCTGCTTTTTTGTCAACACTCGTTTCGAGTCGCGCTCGGAAAAGTCATCAAAGTTTTTGTAAACCTTATATCAATTATTCCACATCACATCAAACTTTTTTGATTTTTTAATTACTTTTGCAGTCGCGGCTTAAGATAATTTCGGCATAATTACTTCAGTGAATCGGAGTCCAAAATATTGGTCATCTTTTGGAATTAGCCCGAAACAGAGACGTTTCTTCAAATATTGGAAAAAAAATTATGAATTTGTATTTTATACATTTTTTGTAAGCATATTTTTAATCATAATTTTAGTACTGGTATTCATACCAGTCACTAAATAATAATAATAATAATAATAATATTTTTAATCATTATTTTATTCATTTCATTTCTATTCATCGCTTACATTCGGTAACGATTTCCTAATAAAGAAAAAGAAAGAATATCGGACCATATGTATGTGAAGCTATCAAAAATCATGATAATTGGAATATCTACCGCATTTATTTTTAATTGTATTGTATCTTTATATACACTCTCTAGCTCACCGGGAAGTTAGTTTTTTACAAACTGTTATATTTTTATTTAACACACAATACCGAAAGCATTGTAATCTAATAATAAGGAAGACTATTTTTTATTTTAAACACATTTTTATTTTGATATTTATAAAAATTAAACAATACATCCTGGTTCAGCTTTAAGTTTATTAAAAATTACAGTCAATCCCAGAAACAAGTTTTGCAGCTTAGAAACAGATTTTGAAGGCTCAGAAATGTGCAAACTAGTGCAATAATTTGATAAAAATCTATAAAAATACATCTGTCAAAAGAATTGGAAGTTTCTTGAACTTGAAAACTTTTGAGTTTTCCTAAATTTTATCTTCGTCTTTATAAAACTCTTGCTTTTCGAAATAACTAAAGTACATACAACCCGCTAAAATATATGGCACCCCAAGAAGTTTTGGCTTTGTTTATTGCTCATTTAATTTACATAAATTTGTTTCTTATAAAAACATAATTCAGTCTATAATAAGTACCACATTAATCCAAGTCTCAAAATTTATAAAAATTAGACAAATTGTCATAAAAATGTCAAGATATTTAATCGCAGTCTTTAGAAAAATTTCGCGTATGCAGCTTTACGGCCCATCTAATTTTGGTAATAGTAAACTGAAATTTGAATTAGCTTAAAATTCTCATTGATTTTTGTTAATTTTTTCGCTGACGTTGTTGCGTCGTTTTCCCCATATAAAAATATTTCAAAACGTTGAAGTGATATTTTTTTGGCGGGCTCCACATACACACATACATACATATGTAAATATTAGTTTGTTACATTTTCAAAAAGTTGCCCATGTTTACTTCGATTGACAAATTTCAATTTTCAAATCACTTTCCTTATTTGTTTCGTCAATTGTTTCAAGCAAATCACACTCAATTCGATTACACTCCGCCACTCCCTGTGGTGTCTTTACTTCGCGCCCATAAACGATTAGGTTTGTTGCGCTCAAGGGAAATCGCATGTAGTAGCTGTTGTTGCCTTTGCCTTCACAGTTATCGCACATCCCGTCAACAACGTCAAGCAACTTCAATTTTCATCAGCCATTCGTTAACATATTTTGCTTCAGTGTTTCTTTTTTGTTGTATCCATTCATGTGGATTTCATCTCCCATTTTGTACTCTTATGCTGCCAACTATTCTTCCCTTCTGCCACGAGTACGAGTATACTATACTTCTGGTTTTTTTGTCTGTTCACCACTTTTCTCGTTGAACATATTCCAAATTGAGTGAAACCAATTTCCCTTGTGAATTCGTGCGCCACAAAAGTTTTGCATCTCCCTTTCCTCCACCCCTGTATTTGACTGCTTGCTTTGATTCCAATGGGGTGGCGTTGTATCTCAGTCCGCAAAGTTCAAATGAAGAAAATGCGGTTACGGTTACGGTATTTCCTTGTTTTGCTACTCAGCGCTTAGCCTTCTGAGGTTGGCAGCGTGCTAGTTAGAGCACTGCGGTATTTCGGAATGAGGCGGAGACTGGGAATGTGGTTTCTCCAATACTCCAAATTGTGTTTCCAAAATTTTTATGAAAATCTAAGCAAACTTTTCTGTAGGCAATTTCCCAGTGTGCGCCCATTTTTCGTTTTTTCCATTCGAAAAGGTTGCTGAGCAAAACTTTTCCATTCATTCTCGCCTTTGTTGTTCTTGTGGCTGAGTACTTGTTTGTTGTTGTTGTTTATCTTATCATTACGAGTATACGAGTATCATTGGCAATTCTCTTTAAGTGCTGCCAATCTTTTTTCACTTGGCATGTGCACCTCCCACTTGCTCCCGTCTGTTTGCCGCGCTCGGTTTTTTTTTTCGTTACGAAAATTTTCTTACACTTAAAAGACGCCACAATTTCTGTTTCCTAGTCCTTGTTCTTGCTTCTGGGTGTGTTTTTCACAGTTTTTCTTTTTTCTCATATTTATGATGGCAATTTTATTCAATTGACAAATCGGAAGTGATTTGGATTTCATTAAAGTGGGTGTATATTCGATTCCATTGACAAAGCAGGCAAAGATTTAAGTCGTAACTTTTTCCACACATTTGCGTTACAAATGAAGAGAAACCGTAGCAAAGTACGGAATAAAGTCAATAAATTAGGATAATTGTGCTCTTGGCTGCATCCTTACTTGGAAAAAAGTTCTTATTTGTGGTATGATTTTAGTTTTTAATTATGTGAATATTGCATTTGTGTATGTAAGTATCTATATGGGTTGCTCCTGACTGGTCTTGGGCAAACTCTATGACTGTTTGTGGTACATTAGCAATTCAAATTTGAAAGAAAAAAAAAGAAGAAGGATTTATCGAAAAAGTTGGAAAAACTTTTTAAAATTTCATCAATAATTTAGAAAATAAATTAAAGTTATAACTTTGAAAATATAAAGCTATGCTGCCAACATATGTAGGTACATATAAACATTTAAATATATTTCCAGATATGTATATACGAGTACACATATCCTTTGCTTCGAAAGCAGGCAATCTGTCTTGCTTCCACTTCTCCAACCGTTCATTTAGCGAAACTTGAAATTGTACGCTACTAAGAGTGAATTCCAATAATTCAACAAACCGTGACGAAAATAACTTACTTGACAGCTATAAATCGAGGAAGATATAAAAACCATAAAGGAGAGTATCAAATTCACATAATAAATACACCTTTTATCTGTATTGTAATAAAACTGAAAACCATCGTGGCTCCACTTCAAAATATTATCAATGGAATTATTGAGAGTGTTTGAACGGTAACATAATTTTATAAGAAGGCCGATTTTAGAAACATTGAACTGAATTTGATGAAAATTTCACTGATAAGCATAGGAGTTATAGAAGCAGATTACAGGCTACTTTCACCTTAAAAATATTTCTCTTGAAGTGGCGATGATATGGAAATATTTCTAGCGTCTCATTTATAGGTCGATTAGCTCCTATCCAAAACATACTAGTATTGCCTTCCCGCCAGCACAGGATTCTAAGAAGCTTCAAAATCATAGTAAATATATCCTCAGCGTTCTGGTAGTCAGTTCACGCGTGGCGCTTGTTAGTAACGGACGCATACAGTGAGTCTGGGTAAAAAATACCTCGTACGCTACTATATCGCACCCTAAATACAAAAGGGTCACA
The DNA here is from genome assembly GCA_037575425.1 of Anastrepha fraterculus. Taxonomy (NCBI): domain Eukaryota; kingdom Metazoa; phylum Arthropoda; class Insecta; order Diptera; family Tephritidae; genus Anastrepha; species Anastrepha fraterculus. The sequence continues at coordinate 65,677 of JAYXIM010046482.1, forward strand.
ACTCAAAATGTTCCTTCTGCTCAAATATGAACGAGACGTTATCAATAAAACGGTCCGCGGATGACATATGGCAAAAATAAATTTTTTGTTTTTTGGTAGGACTGATATAAGCTTACATGGCAAATTTCAGCGTGATATGTCACATAGTTTGTTTTCTGTGCTACTGTAAACAAGTCAAGCTCGAGTGTGGAAAATTTTGAGTTGTGACCCTTTTGTATTTAGGGTGCGATATATTTCTTGGCGTATCAAGTAAGTGTTTTGTAATGATTTCAATTTTTGTATAAACAAATTTTTCCAAAAAAAAATTCTTCTAAAAACGCTCTGAAAAAATTTACATTTTGTTGTGTTTAGCATAATCATTCATTTCAAATAAAATAACATTACAACTTTTATTATTTTATTTATGGAATATAATGCAGTTAATGCCAAAATATTGTCAAATGCTGGAAATCTAACTTAATTTTATTAATAGCGCCAACTAAACTCTGTGATATTTTTTATCCGGTAGCAAGCTTTCGTGTTCGTAAGTATCTCGCGAGCCACCAACCACTATCTTTGGCGGGTTAATTACTGAAATATTGTAATTAACCCGCCAAAGATAGTGGTTGGTGGACTTAACAGTAACACGAGTACTAAATAAGATTGAAGTGACTTAATTTTTACTCGAGTTATCCGTTGCACAGACATTCCGAACATTTGACCTACGCATTTATTTTAATTCCGTTGCCCAATTATAACCGATTGTTATATACTTATGCACTAGGGCTTACAAAATTGATTTTCGGTAAGGAGATAAACACCCAAATTACGGAAGATGTCATCACAATTAATATCTTGTGGGCTATGTGTGCTTCCCCATATCTTTTATTTTATTGTAAAGCTTTTTGAATGCATTGGGTTTTTTTCTTGAAGGTGAAAAGCAAACGACAATCGGGAGAGATGGGGACATTTCTTTGGACCACTCTACTCTCAATTAACCCCGGAACTGTTGGTTGACATATTTTAAACACAAAAAGACGAAATGGAATAGAATAGAATAGTTTATTCATATTTAAAGCTCACAATATTTCATTATAGACTAAAATATATAATTTTAAACAAATAAATGAAGAATATACGGCAATGGTTTTAAAGGTCGTCGTCGTTGAAAAGCGAAATATATGTTGTTGTTGATATTTTTTGGCTTAAAACCAAATTCATTTTATGCCATTGAAAAGTTTAAATTCTATCATTTTTGTGTACAGCTCCCTCACACTTCCTGGCCAAAAACTCGTTTTGGAATGTCATCAAATTTTCATTTTCTTTTTTGGTTTGTATTTGTGATTTAGTTTTTCCAAAATCCTACTTTCTTTCCTCGAAGTTCGTTTGTTATAAGAGGAAAGAGAAAATTGAAAACTTCTCTAGGAATATTTACTCACTATTGTAGGAACAGAAATAGAAAAAAGTCTCTCGGGAAGTTTATACTCCGAAGGGGGCTGATTAATTTCGAAGGCATTTTCATTATATTGTCTATCGTTATGTAGAAATGTTGCGCTCTTTATATGAGAATAAAACAAAACAACAAATTTCGCAAATTATATATAATATTTACTTATATTTTCACGATTTACTTCTATTTTTTTTTAACATTTAAAACTTTTGTGCAACTATTTTGACGAGTGCACACAATTAAAGAGAAATTAACGCTCTGTGCAGAGGAAAGAAAATGTCCAACATGTGGCTGGTCAGAGTACAATAGTTTAAGAAAAGAACGCGCAACCCAGTGACTATGCTGAGAAAGGAAACCGAATATTTTACAGCCTTGCCGCAAAGCGGAATAAATGCGATATTATTGCGAGAAGAGTGAATAACATTCAGACTTCCCCACAGAAACAAACTGAAACAAACACTTACGGTTAAAATGAAAGGGGACAAAATTAGAGTTGGCTTCCCAAGTTGTAAATGGATTTTTTTGAGTAATCTCTTCCTCTGAAGTTTTGTGTTCAATATAGACGGGGCTAATTGCACTTG